>CM033626.1:430000-552349 GCA_019453435.1 Rhinogobius similis
CACACACATTGACACACACACGCCTCTTCTCATCTGACTCCTGTCTGACCCCAGCAGGCTGCTCCATTGTCTGCTCACACACCCAACACTGACAAGAGACCAACAAAGTCTCTCATACAATAAAGTCTCAAGGTAAATATCACCCACACCGTGAATTCACAATTTTTCTTTACCTACTACCGGTATTGAAATATGGTTAGCTTTAAGGTCTGTCTTTAAATTGTTATTTATCTTTATTTTCAACTGCATATTTTTATTCTCCTGTACTGCATTGCAACACAAAACTGTGGGACAAATAAAGGTTCTATTATCTTACGTTACATACACACTACTTCTACAACTACAACTGCTACTATTTTCTTTTAAATAATTAAAACAAAAACAGAAGAAAAAAACAAAAAAAACAGAGGTACCCATAAATGAACGGGACTAGCACAAAACACATACCTAGGCAGCTGACAGAAACTCTCCCATTGCCCCACCACACCCCTCCCCCACACTCACCCTCGCTAACATCCTTTGCCACATGCTGCGTTGTCCATTATTTTCAATTTTGGGATCTCTTCTTCCTTCCACATTTTCAGAATAAGTTGCTAACAAGTCATAATCAAGTACTTAGTAACTCAGAATCCCAGACTGCTCAAAATGGCACTTGTTTCTGGTACTCAGCAGACAGTCTGACCTGTATCAACGTACATTTTGTCATATGTCTATATCTGTACCTACACTGAGAAACCCTGGGTTTCTCTAACAAACCCCTCTCATTCGCAAGAGTTGTGTCATCTTCCATCCATCCATCAATTTTTTTCAGCTTTATCTGGGGCTGGGGCTAGGGCCGGAGGCAGCAGTCTGATCAGGGAAGCCCAGACTTTCCTCCTCCAACTCTTTGGGGAGATAGATTCCCAGGCTGTGAGACAAAATAATAATCTGTGGATAGACAAGCTCACTCACAGTAAGAATGCATGTTTTTCAAGGTGTTTAAGCAACACTTGTAATTGAATAAATGCAAGATGGGTAACATTAATGCCAATTTTTTTATCATTCTAACACCAGAGTGTACTATTACAGCACTAAAAATAGTTGCGGGTATATAGTATAACATAATTGTACATCTACACCCATATGTCATACAAGCCTTTAGCACAATTCTAATGGCTTCAAATGTGTATGGCCATTCTAAGCTTACATACACTTTGCATGTTCCGGTAAAAGGAATGTGTAATCAAGTGAAGCATAGATCATAAATAAATAGATTATAAAAGCTCCAAAGCTGGTGCTACATGATTTACAGAACTGCTGAGTCTCACAGCTGGAGAAATCGAAGAGTTTTGTTCTTTATAGCTGCATCCACGACCTTTGTCCGCCCACACATAGGCAGATGAGCTGTGCTAGCCTTTTCCCCTGCGCCTGTCCCATTAACAGAGCCGGGCCAGGGCAGGAGAGCAGCCGTGAGGGGCGAGGCAGGCGAAAGAAATCTTATCATGTAATTGGGTTCAAGGTCAGAGCCACTGACCCGGAGCAGGAGGTGCAGGTCAGCGTGTCACCTCAAGCAGGCTTTAATCAGTGATGAGGCTGGGACTGATCAACACTGCAGAAAGAAAAGTCTGCTACAGCAAAAAGGAACTAATATAAGTATATATACATGTGTATATATACATAGTGCCGTCAAACCATTAAAAAAAAATATGTGATTAATCACACTTTGGAACTGTGATTAATCACTAATCATCACAACATGCGCTTTTTCAAGAGTTATTATTAACATGTCTATTTTTAAGTATTTTTGCACATTTTCTTCTGAAAATTGAATTATTTTATTATTGCACAGATCTACATACATTATTTAAACTGCCAGTTTATGGTACATTTAGGCTACATGACCAAACACAAGTTTAAAGGGCCCTTCATACACATAGAAATATAGTTAAACATAGGTAACTGACATTTATGATTGACAGATGAGCTGGTGTTGGTCTGGTGTCTACACGTGCTCTGTAATAGTTTGATGACATGTTTGGTTCAGTTGACTTGTTTTAGTGCTCACAATCAAGTGTAGTTTTCATCACGGAGCACGCTCGGCTCAACACGTAATCTTTGCTGCGTGTTTGGTTTGTTCTGCTCCGCAGTGGAAAGCCAAACCACTCTTCGCCGCTCCGCGCTCATAAACATCAGCCACTGAGTGATCTGCGCTCATCTATGTAAGGACTTGATGGATTATATGTGTAAAATATACAGCATGATGACACCTGCTCCTGTTCCTTCATCCTCAGGAAAAGCCTCCTGCATAATCTAAAAGAGCGTGTTTCGTCAAATCACTGCGTGACGCGTGATTAATGCGTCACGTTAACTTTGACAGCCCTAGTATATATGTACATATATATACATATGTGTATGTGTGTGTGTGTGTGTGTGTGTGCGTGTGTGTGTACATATATATATATATGCCTGGGTATGGACAACTGTTATAAACGCATACAAATAATATTAATTTGATTAAAAACATATATGCAGATATAACGTGATATATTAAAGTTTATAGTTTATATAGGATACTTAAAAAAACTTGTCCATAACAAGTTCAGTCACAGACAATGTATATTTTATGACACATTGACACTGTGTAAGAAATGATTCGGTTCTGTGTGTGGACACGCAGCTATCAGACAGCTGTGCATGAAATGGCATAGGTACCATAAGCTAATGCTCCATCCTACTCTGTACAAAATATTCATCATTCATTCATTTTCTACCGCTTATTCCCGTTCCCAGGGTCGCGGGTGACTGGAGCCTATCCCAGTAACTTTGGGCCTTAGGCGGGGCATTCACTCTCACATTCATCATTCATTCATCACTATGGGCAATTTAGAGTTTCCAATTAACCTGAACACATGCATGTGTTTTGACGGTGGGAGGAAGCCGGAGAACCCGGAGAGGTAACACAGGGAGGACATGCAGACTCCACCCAGAGAGATCAACAGTGTGATGTTGGGGTGGTCCGGGATTTGAACCCACGATTTCCTTATTGGGAGGCAGAAGCTCTAGCCGCTCTGCCACCGTGCACCCCACATTAAATTAAATGTGTATGAAATATACATATAATTAAAAAAATAGAAATAAATTCCCTTCTCACCCTCAGCAGGTGGTCTCATCCAATTCTAAGCTCAGGTCCTCTACCAGAGGCCAGGGAGCTTGAGGGTTCTGTGCAGTATTTTAGTTGTTCCAAGCAGGGATCTGTTGTAACCACTCCTCCAGTTTGGGGGTCACTGCCCCAGGTGCTCCGATCACCACGGGCACCACTTTGGCCTTCACCTTCCAGGCCTTCTCCAGCTCTTCTCTGAGCCCTTGGTATTTCACTATACCACTATCACTTCTCATGTTCCTTTTTCCTGATGTTGCCATCACTTGGTGATACCACGTCAACCACAATGGTCTTCCTTTGCTCTTTATCCACCACCACAATGTCTGGGGGGTTTGCCATTACCATTCTGTCAGTCTGTATCTGGAAGTCCCACAGCATCTTTGCTCGGTCATTCTCTACCACCTTTGGAGGTGTTTCTCTTTTTGACCGTGGGGTTTCCAGTCCATACTCCGCACAGATGTTTCTGTACACTATACCAGCCACTTGGTTATGGCGTTCACTTTCCTTGCAGCATCTTACACCCTGCAGTTCTGTGCTGGACTGTCTCAGGAGCTACACCTTGGGTCTTGTCTGGTGTGGTAGATCTGGGCCTCTATCGCTCTGGTGCTCAGGGCCTGCTCCTGCTCCATGATGAGCCTCTGTGCTGTCCTTCAGTCTGGCCCACTCTAGCCTCTGGTAGGATTTCTTGATATCAGCCACTTCAGTTATGTTTCAGTGGTACATCCCATGTAGGGGCTTGTCCTCCCATGATGGTCCCTCCTCCGGCACCTCATCCTCTCTTCCTCATTTTTTGAGACATTCACTGAGCATGTCATCATCTGGGGCCTTATCCTTGATGTACTTGTGGATGTTTCATCCTGGATAGTGGCTCTCACTAGTCCACGGCCTCCTTTCTTACGGCTCGTGTACAGTCTCAGGGTGCTGGATTTGGGATGGAACCCTCCATGCATGGTATGGAAGTTTTGTGTCTTAACGTCTGTGGTCTGTATCTCTTCCTTTGGCCACCTTATTATGCCCGCTGGGTCTGATCACAGGCAGGGTGTAGCTGTTTATCGCCCGGGACTTGTTCTTGCCATTGAGCTGGCTTTTTAGGACTTACCTTACTCGCTGGAAGCATTTGGCTGTTGCCACTTTCCTCGTTGCCTCTTCAAGGTTGCAATTTGACTATGGCATTCCAAGGTATTTGTATCCATCCTCAATGTCTGCTATTGTTCCCTCTGGGAGTGAGACCCCTTCTGTGTGGACTACCTTCCCTCTCTTTGTTACCATCTTACTGCACTTTTCCAGCCTGAATAACATCTCAATGTCTGTGCTGTAGCTCAGCTTGATGTCATCCATGTAGAGGAGGTGACTGACCCATTCCATAGCCAGTCTTGTTGATTGTCTGGGTTCAGACCTATGCAGAACAGCAGTGGGGACAGTGCATCTCCTTGGTATATGCCACATCTGATGGACACTTGTGCAAGTGGCTTACCATTGGCCTCAAGGGTGTCTTCCACAGCCTCATTGAGTTTGCTATGAAGGCCCTTAGCGTCCTATTGATGTTGTACATCTCCAAGCACTCAGTGATCCACGTGTGTGGCATTGAGTCGTAGGCTTTCTTCTAATCAATTCAGGCGGTGCACAAGTTGGTGTGCCAGGCTTTGCAGTCTTGGGCGACTGTTCTGTCAACAAGGAGTTGGTGTTTGGCTCCTCTGGTACCTTCAATATGCCCTTCTGTGCTTTGCTCATCTATTGATCCATGTGCCCACTTATCTTAACCGCAGGGTGCCTAACATGAACTTCCATGTTATGTCAGGCATGACATGAACTTATGACAAGTTTTATCACATGATTATGATTTTAACCTGCACATCGAGAATCTTTTAGATTCCGCTAGTGTGTCCTCTGTTGTCGACTTGGCTGTCTTTGACCACTACGGTGTGTTTTTTAATATCACTGGTTTTATTCAGCGAGAGACCACTGTGAAAACTGTGAGGAAATGCCATCTGACCCCTGAAGTGACTGCAGTGGTTATTCAAGTTTTAAGAGATCTTCCTTCAATTGTTTTACCGGCCCCCTGTGATTTTATCATTGACAATTTTTGCAGTAAACTCCAGTCCAGCTTTGTACCAGACTTTAGCTCTCCAAGCTAATTTCCTGCAGTCCCTGAGACACACAAAAACATTACAAAAACAATGAACACAGAGCATAAGACAATGCAATTCATGATATGTACAGTGTTAATACATTTCAATGCTTATCGTAGAAAGGGTTTCAGAGGTTGTCATCCGGACGCTGTTTAAGGATCGAGACGTTTCGACTTTTATCCAAAAGTCATTGTCAATCAGAGAGCTGGTATGGGAACTCGGGCTTATATGCTACTCTAAGTAGTGGGAGTCCTGCCCCCAGGGAGGAGTCACTGAATACCTGTCTTTGTTAGAAAATTGTTTGTTTGTCCCAGGTGACAAACAAACAATTTTCTAACAAAGACAGGTAAACAAAATTGTTTGTTTGTCACCTGGGACAAACAAACAATTTTCTAACAAAGACAGGTATTCAGTGACTCCTCCCTGGGGGCAGGACTCCCACTACTTAGAGTAGCATATAAGCCCAAGTTCCCATACCAGCTCTCTGATTGACAATGACTATTGGATAAAAGTCAAAACGTCTCGATCTTTAAACAGCGTCCGGATGACAACCCCTGAAACCCTTTCTACGATGGACCACACCTGGACGAATGAGGGTTTACATCGACGATTTCAATGCTTAGTAAAAAATTATTAAAACTTGTCTCTTCCTAAACCTCCCCTGTATCTCGTGTCTAACTCTGATGCTGACAGGTCTGCCCTTTAAGAAAATGTTGTTTTATTTGCAGGCTACATTTTTTGTTCATCTGAGTGTTTGTCATTACCGTAGGAAACACTGGACTCTTTTGTCCTGGTTAATGCTGAGAGATAAAGTTTTCTCCTCAGTGAGGCCCACCACATGCCTCTTAGATCCAATTCCAACACAGTTTTTTTTAAGTCATTTTATGGATCTTTTAGAGAGGAGCTTTTAATCATGATGAATTGCTCTCTTCAGTCTTTCCCACTGCCTTTACAAGGAGGTGTTGAGGCCCTGCTGAAGAGCAATTTAGATTTTAACAATTTTAACACTTACAGACCAGTATCTAACTTACCATTTTAAGCAAATTTTTAGAAAAACTTTTTTACCGTTACTGGGTAAACGTTTTTACCCAGCTAAATTATTTTTTAAACTCACATGACATCCATGAGAAATGCTAGTCTGGTTTTAGGGTAAACCACAGAGACAGCCTTGACAAAGATTTTAAATGATTTTAGACTAGATTATGATTATGACCGTGTTGGTTCTACTGGATCTAAGCGCTGTCTTCGATACAGTAGACCGTCTTTTAAACAGAATGAAACACCTGGTGGGCCTCTCTGGTACTGCACACAAATGGTTTACATCTTATCTCACAGACAGAACATTCATGGTAAGTTTAGATACCTGCTCCTCCAGGGTCCATAAAATCACATGTGGTGTGCCCCAGGGTTCAATTTTAGGTCCTGTACTTTTTAACTTGTACATGCGCCCTCTGCTGGTGTCATCAGGAGACATGGAGTCAACAGTTCTGCTGTTCTTACATCTCCGTGTCTCCTGATGACACCAGGCCAATGGATGCTCTTTTTAACTGCATTTTAGAATCAAATCCTGGATGGCAGAAAACTTTCTCCAGCTTAACCAGGACAAAACAAGAGATTTTAGTCATCAGTCCTGAAGCCCAGAGAGAGAGACTTTTATCCAAACTGCAAGCACAGTCTTTTAATTCATCACCACAAGTAAAAAACATGAGTGTTATTTTTGACTCTGAGCTCACTTTTATCCCACACATTAAGAACATCACAAAAATAGGTTTTTATCACTTAAAGAACAGCCAGAGTCCGCCCCATTCTCTCTCGGGCCAACACGGAGACCCTGATGCTTTTATTTCCAGTCGTATAGACTACTGTAATGCCCTGCTCTCTGGTCTGCACAAAAAGAGTATTTCGGGTTTACAATTATTACAAAATTCAGCAGCACGTGTACTGACTAAGACCAGGGGGCGAGACCTCGGGCCCCTGCGTTCCTCTGGCAGCTGGCTCCTAGTCATTCCCAAAGTCAGGACACACACTCATGGCGGGGCTTCTTCCCAGTACTTTCCAGTGCCGGAAAACCTCAGGGCCGCAGAGAACATTCAGGTTTTTAATAGCAGGCTCAAGACCCGCCTTTTTAGTGTAGCTCTTAATTAATATTTATTTTTATTTTTTTTTATTTATTTTTTTAAATCTTACTTACATAATTTATTTATTCTATCTATTTATTTATTGTGTTTACCTATTTTAGGTTTACTATTGAATGTATATATATATATATATATATATATATATATATATATATATATATATATTTAGTTTTACTCTTTTTCTACCAATTTATTTATTCTTTTATTCATTTTAGGCTCTCCAGTGTTTCCTCTGTGGAGCCCTCTGTACTGGAAGTGGTGGTTGGCTGTGGCTGCTGGGCCCTGGCTCATGGGCCCCTGGTGGAGGTTTGGGGTGAGCTTCGTCTCTCCTCTGGGCCCTGAGTCTGTGTCTTGTCGCCGTGTGTGTGTGTGTGTGTGTGTGTGTGTGTGTGTGTGTGTGTGTGTGTGTGTGTGTGTGTGTGTGTGTGTGTGTGTGTGTGTGTGTGTGTGTGTGTGTGTGTGTGTGTGTGTGTGAGAGAGACTGAGAGAGACTGAGACTGAGACTGTCTGGATGGGTTGTTTGGGTGTGTGGGTCGCCGGTGGTGGTGGGAGGGCTTCGGTGGAATGTGGGCATGTGGCAATATTTTTAATGCACTGTAAAGCACTTTGTGTTATGTTTTTATGTATGAGAAGGGATTTATAAATAAAATTGGATTGATTGTGGAGAGACAGGTTATTGGCCGATAGTTGGATGGGACTGTACCCTTGGAGGGATCCTTGATGATCAGGATTGTACGCCCTTCGGTTAGACATTTAGTCCCATTCCTCAGCAGCTCAGGGAGTGCAGTGACTTTCTTTAGCCAGTAGGCGTGGATCATGTCTGGGCCTAGGGCTGTCCAGTTTTTCATGCCTGAGACTCTTTCTTGGATATCTGCCACTGTGACTGGATTTTGTTCTGGGAGGTTGCTGTGGTCCTCTCTCAGAGCCATAAGTGACTTTGCATTGCTATTGTGTGATGCCTTCTTCTACCAGATACTCTTCTCACCCTGGAAACATCATGACAACTTCATCAGCACACTGCCCCCTCTACCTCATCATCCACTGTTACAATAGACTCAAATATATCATGTCAAATTTTTCACATTCCTGTCATCATCAGCAGAGAGCGGCCTATGCCTAAACCCTCCTACAAATCTTCCATTGATACCAATAATATCATATCTTTACCTCTGGCTAAATCATTCAGTTCTCATTCCCCTCTCACAATAAATATGGCTCTTTTGAAAGTTTGCTCTCTGGTGAATAAGTCCTTTATTGAGCATGAAGCGATTTTAGACCGCAAACTTGATTGCAAATTTTTAACAGAAACCTGGCTGGCACCAGTTGTTCTCACTGAAGCCTGATTTTAACTTTACTTCTTCCACTAGGGGATGGTAAAGGGGGAGGTAGCACAGCAACCATAACTTAAAACACACTTATAATCATATTATTTTAACCAGTGATTTTAATTTGGATGTTTTAGACTTTTTTTCAAATGATTTTTAAAATATTTTCAATTATATGGATTTTACCCAACACGTCACACAGCCAGCTCACATCAGAGGACACACTCTGGACCTGGTCATCACCCATGGCCTGTCCAGAATGTGTCCTCTGTTGTTGACTTGGCTGTCTCTGACCACTGCTGTGTGTTTTTGAATATCACAGGTTTTATTCACCAAGAGACCTCTGTGAGAACTGTGAGGAGGCGTCATCTGACCCTGAAGTGGCTGCAAACTTCATTGAGGTTTTAGGAAAAAAAAACAAGGTTGTTTAACCTGCCCCCTGTGAGTTTATTAAGTACTTTCAGCACTAGATCTTGTTATTCCATTAAAAAAAACAAAACATTCAAACTAATCCTAAACCTCCTTGGAGAAACAAAGAGCTGAGAAAATTAATGAGACAGTGCAGAGAGAAGGTGGAGAAAACACAAAACAACAACAAACAATCAATCAATTATTAAACAACCAAAAAAAGAATATACAGCAAGGCTGTAAGAAATATGAGAAACCATTATTTTTCCAAAATAAATCACCAACAATCCAAACAATCCGAAAACCCTCTTCTCAACCATTGACAGCATTTTAAACCCTGATTTTAGTAAGTCTAATTTTACACCCACCAACTCTCTCTGCGAGGCATTTGCAAACCATTTCATGGGGAAAATAAACACTATCAGATATCCAGTCAATCTACTGTTTTTAACACATCTGAGTGTTTGTCGTTACTTGAGGAAACGCTGGATAGTTTTGTCCTGGTTAATGCTGAGACGCTTGATAAAGTTTTCTCCTCAGTGAGGCCCACCGCATGCCTTTTAGATCTGATTCCAACACCATTTTTAAATGAATCTTTTAGAGATGACATTTTAAACATGTTGAATTGCTCTCTTCAGACAGAGGTCTTTAAAAGCGGTGGTGGTTGAGACCCCTGCTGAAGAAGAGTTTAACAACCATAGACTAGTATCTAACTGAACATTTTAAGCAAAATTTTACATAGCATGTTTTTAATTGATTGTAATGTTGTATCCCCATGTTTAACGCATCTTTATTATGTTTGTCTCTTGTGTGTCATAATTTCACATTTCATGTCTTTAGCATCATGTCCTATTTAAGATGGGCTCTCAGCCTCAGACAACTATGTGCCTGATGAATGCCTAGTTGCTAAAACATTGCTGAATATTAAAACTTCACTTTTTTGCCAGCAGCCAGCATGCAGGAATTTCCTCTGTTCCTGATTTTGACGAGCATTACGCATGCACTCTCATACATACCTGCAAAAACAAATTATGTGCGAAGCACCGTCATAACTCTAAAGATTAAATTGTCAAATTGTGGTGTTGTGGTAAAAAGTGGTATTTGCAAAATGCAACTTCAAAAGGCATATTCATATTGCAAAACACATATTCATATTGAATAATGAATTCTCATTTTGAACAACACAATACAGTTCTAAACTGAACACTTATATTTCATTTTGAATAAAGGGGCCTCTGTCCACAGAGACATGTTGAAGATCAGATCAGAGTGACCATTGGGTTCTTGGTCACCTCCCTAATGAAGGTCCTTCTACCCTGATTGCTCAGTTTGGCTGGGTGGCCTGCTCTAGGAAGAGTCTAAACCCGGGCTCACATTGCACGGTGCAGCTCCGGGGCAGTGACCGCAGCCTTTACGTAGCTTTAAAAGTACAAGAGGAGCTCAGCGTGCACGCCGTGCAGTGTGGTGCTCATGGCTTCAGCGGACATAGCCAGGCATCGCTACAGTGCTCCCTCTTCGTGTGAGTGGTCCGCCGCACACAGATTGCTCCACCATAGCAACCGGCGCTGTGTCACGTGCAACGTGAGCAAGGTGTTAGTGAATGATGGAAGCCACTGTGCTCATCGTAAACTTCAATGCAGTAAAAATGTTTCTGAGCCCTTCCCCAGGTCTGTGCTTCAATACAATTGTGTCTCGAAGGTCTGCAGACAATGTCTTGGACTTCCTTGGTTTGTGCTCGGACATGCTGTTAACTGTGTGACCTTACATACTGTAGACAGATATGCTATTCCATTTGGAAAAGCAAATCTGTCTACAGTATGTAAGGTCACATGTCCAGTCAACTGGACATGTGACCACAGGTGACTCCAATCAAATCATACATTTCAAGGATGACCAGTGAATAAAATATGTACCTGAGCTCAGTGTTGAGTGTCAAGGCGAATGGTGTGAATACTTATATATATGTGATGTTTTTTTTTGTTTTAAAAAAAAATAAATTTACAAACATTCAAAGAACCTTCTTTCACATTGTCATTATGGGGTATTGTTTGTAGAAT
Organism: Rhinogobius similis; assembly: GCA_019453435.1. Taxonomy (NCBI): domain Eukaryota; kingdom Metazoa; phylum Chordata; class Actinopteri; order Gobiiformes; family Gobiidae; genus Rhinogobius; species Rhinogobius similis. The sequence goes on from CM033626.1 coordinate 441,197, forward strand.
TTTAAAGAAAATAATGCATTTAATGAATTTTGAAATGAGACTGTGACATAAAAAATTTGGAAAAAGACCTATTAATATTTTCCGCATACATTGTATAAACATATGAATAATATTTTATTAACCTGGAGTTTCTTATTGGTCTTTACAGTTAGACAGTCTCAGATCTGCGCTCACCCCTCCTCATCCACACGCTCACCCCTCCTCATCTACATGCTCACCCCTCCTCATTCACACGCTCATCCACACGCTCACCCCTCCTCATCTACATGCTCACCCCTCCTCATCTACATGCTCACCCCTCCTCATCTTCACGCTCACTCCTCTTCATCCGCACACTCATCCACACGCTCACCCCTCCTCATCCACACGCTCACTCCTCTTCATCCGCACACTCATCCACGCGCTCACCCCTCCTCATCCACGCGCTCACCCCTCCTCATTCACACACTCACCCCTCCTCATCCACGCGCTCACCCCTCCTCATTCACACGCTCATCCACACGCTCACCCCTCCTCATCCACACGCTCACCCCTCCTCATCCACACACTCATCCACGCGCTCACCCCTCCTCATTCACACGCTCATCCACACGCTCACCCCTCCTCATCCACATGCTCACCCCACGTCATCCACACGCTCACTCTTCCTCATCCACACGCTCACCCCTCTTCATCTACAAGCTCACCCCTCCTCATCCACACACTCACCCCTCCTTATCCATACACTCACCCCTCCTCATCCATACACTCATCCACGCCATCCACTCACCTCCTCATCCTCATCCACACGCCACCCCCTCCTCATCCACGCGCTCACCCCTCCTCATCCATACACTCACCCCTCCTCATCCATACACTCATCCACATGCTCACCCCTCCTCATCCACACGCTCACCCCTCCTCATCCATACACTCACCCCTCCTCATCTGCACACTCATCCACGCGCTCACCCCTCCTCATCCACACACTTTCCCCTCCTCATCCATGCGCTCACCCCTCCTCATTCACACGCTCATCCACACGCACACCCCTCCTCATCTACATGCTCACCCCACGTCATCCACACGCTCACCCCTCCTCATCCACACACTCACCCCTCCTCATCCACACACTCACCCCTCCTCATCCACACACTCACCCCTCCTCATCCACACACTCACCCCTCCTCATCCACACACTCACCCCTTCTCATCCACACACTCACCCCTCCTCATCTACATGCTGAACCCTCCTCATCTAAGAGCTCCTCCACAAGCTCAGCTCTCCTCATCCATACGTTCACACACTCACCCCTCCTCACCTCACGCTCACCCCTCCTCATCCACACGCTCACCCCTCCTCATCCACACGCTCACCCCTCCTCATCCACACGCTCTCCCCTCCTCATCTACATCCTCAGCCCTCCACATCCACAAGCTCATCTACTCGCTTACCCCTCCACATCCACATGTGGATGAGGAGGGTGATCCACATGCTCACCCCCTCCTCATCCACATGCTCCCCCTCCTCATCCACACGCTCACCCCTCATCCTTACACTCACCCCTCCTCAACCACACGCACACCCCTCCTCATCCACACTCTCACCCCTCCTCATCCACACACTCATCCACATGCTAACCCCTCCTCATCTTCATGCTCACCCCTGCTCATCCATATGCTCACCTGTCCACATCCACATGCTCACCCCTCCTCATCCATACGCTCACCCCTCCTAATCCACACTCTCACCCCTCCTCATCCATACGCTCATCCACATGCTAACCCCTCCTCATCTTCATGCTCACCCCTGCTCATCCATATGCTCACCTGTCCACATCCACATGCTCACCCCTCCTCATCCATACGCTCACCCCTCCTCATCTACACACTCATCCACTCGCTCACCCCTCCTCATCCACACACTCACCCCTCCTAATCTACATGCTTAACCCTCCACATCTTAGAGCTCATCCACAAGCTCAGCTCTCCTAATCCACACGTTCACCCCCGTCATCTACATGCTCACCTCTCCTCATCCACACTCTCAAACCTCCTCACCCTCACGCTCACCCCTCCTCATCCACACGCTCATCCACACGCTAGACCCTCCTCATCCATACACTCACCCCTCGTCATCCATATGCTAACCCCTCCTCATCCCCAAGCTCACCCCTCCTCATCCACACACTCACCCCACCTCATCCACATGCTCACCCCTCCTCATCCTTACATTCACCCCTCCTCTTCCAGACGCTCATCCACATGCTCATCGCTCCTCATCCATACACTCACCCCTCCTCATCCACATGCTCATCCTCACGCTCACCCCTTCTCATCCACACACTCCTCCACAAGCTAATCCACTTGCTCACCCCTCCTCATACACACGCTCATCCACACGCCCACTCCTCCTCATCCATACACTCACCCCTCCTCATCCACATGCTCACCCCTCCTCATCCTCACCCTCACCACTCCTCATCCATACGCTCACACCTCCTCATCCACACGCTCACCCCTCCATCTCCACAAGCTCACCCCTCCTCATCCTCACACTGACCCCTCATACCCATGCTCACCCCTCCTCATCCACACGCTCACCCCTCCTCATTCACACGCTCAACCACACGCACACCCCTCCTCATCCACATGCTCACCCCTCCTCATCCTCACGCTCACCCCTCCTCATCCACACACTCACCCCTCCTCATCCACATGCTCACTCCTCCTCATCCACACACTCACCCCTCCTTATCCCCACGCTCACCCCTCCTCATCCATACACTCACCCCTTCTCATTCACACGCTCATCCACACGCTCACCTTTCCTCATCCACGCGCTCACCCACAAGCCAAGCCCTCCTCATCCACACGCTCTTCCACATTCTCACCCCTCCTCATGTACATGCTCCTCATCCACACGCTCACCCCTCCTCATCTACAGGCTCACCCCTCCTCATTCACACGCTCATCCACATGCTCACCCCTCCACATGCACAAGCTCATCTACTCACTTACCCCTCCTCATCCTCACACTCGCCCCTCCTCATCCACACGCTCACCCCTCCTCATTCACACGCTCACCCCTCCTCATCCTCACGCTCACCCCTCCTCATCCACACGCTCACCCCTTCTCATCCACACGCTCACCCCTCCTCATCTACATGCTCACCCCTCCTCATCCCCACGCTCACCCCTCATCCATACACTCACCCCTCCTCATCCACAAGCTCACCCCTCCTCATCTACACGCACACCCCTCCTCATCCACATGCTCACCCCCCCTAATCCTCACGCTCACCCCTCCTCATCCACACACTCACCCCTCCTCATCCACATGCTCACTCCTCCTCATCCACACACTCACCCCTCCTTATCCCCACGCTCACCCCTCCTCATCCATACACTCACCCCTTCTCATTCACACGCTCATCCACACGCTCACCTTTCCTCATCCACACGCTCACCCACAAGCCAAGCCCTCCTCATCCACACGCTCTTCCACATTCTCACCCCTCCTCATGTACATGCTCACCCCTCTACATCCACACACTCACCCTTCCTTATCCACACGCTCCCCCCTCCTCATCTACAGGCTCACCCCTCCTCATCCACGCGCTCATCCACACGCTCACCCCTCCTCATCTACAGGCTCACCCCTCCTCATTCACACGCTCATCCACATGCTCACCCCTCCTCATACACATGCTCACCCCTCCACATGCACAAGCTCATCTACTCGCTTACCCCTCCTCATCCACACGCTCATCCCTCCTCATCCACACGCTCACCCCTCCTCATTCACACGCTCATCCCTCCTCATCCTCACGCTCACCCCTCCTCATCCACACGCTCACCCCTCCTCATCCTCACGCTCACCCCTCCTCATCCACACGCTCACCCCTTCTCATCCACACGCTCACCCCTCCTCATCCACACGCTCACCCCTCCTCATACACATGCTCACCCCTCATCCATACACTCACCCCTCCTCATCCACAAGCTCATCCCTCCTCATCTACACGCTAACTCCTCCTCATCCACACTCTCACCCCTCCTCATCCCCATGCTCACCCCTCCTCATCCACACACTCACCCCTCCTCATTCACACGCTCAACTACACGCACACCCCTCCTCATCCACATGCTCACCCCCCCTAATCCTCACGCTCACTCCTCCTCATCCACACACTCACCCCTCCTCATCCCCACGCTCACCCCTCCTCATCCATACACTCACCCCTTCTCATTCACACGCTCATCCACACGCTCACCTTTCCTCATCCACACGCTCACCCACAAGCCAAGCCCTCCTCATCCACACGCTCTTCCACATTCTCACCCCTCCTCATGTACATGCTCACCCCTCTACATCCACACACTCACCCTTCCTTATCCACACGCTCCCCCCTCCTCATCTACAGGCTCACCCCTCCTCATCCACACTCTCACCCCTCCTCATCCACATGTTCACCCCTCCTCATCCACACTCTCACCCCTCCTCATCCACACGCTAACCCCTCCTCATCTACACGCTAACCCCTCCTCATCCATACAGTCACCCCTCCTCATCCACATGCTCACCCCTCATCCATACGCTCACCCCTCCTCATCTACACACTCATCCTCACGCTCACCCCTCCTCATCCACACACTCCTCCACAAGCTCATCCACTTGCTCACCCCTCCTCATCTATGAGCTCATCCACAAGCTCAGCTCTCCTCATCCATACGTTCACCCCCCTCATCTACATGCTCACCCCTCTTAAATCCACACGCTCACCCCTCCTCATCCTCACGCTCACCCCTCCACATCCACACGCTCATTCACACGCTCATCCCTCCTCATCCATAAGCTCACCCCTCCTCATCCACACGCTCACCCCTCCTCATCACCCGCTCACCCCCCTCCTCATCCACACGCTTATCCACACACTCAACCCTCCGTATCCACAAGCTCACCCCTCCTCATGTACATGCTCACCCCTCCACATCTACAGGCTCACCCCTCCTCATCCACACGCTCTCCTCTCCTCATCCATATACTCACCCCTCCTCATCCACATGCTCACCCCTCCTCATCCACACGCTCACCCCTCCTCATCCACACACTCACCCCTTCTCACCCACACGCTCACCCCTCCTCATCCACACGCTCACCCCTCCTCATCCACACGCTCACCCCTCCTCATCCACATGCTCACCCCTCCTCATCCACACACTCACCCCTTCTCACCCACACGCTCACCCCTCCTCATCCACACGCTCACCCCTCCTCATCCACACGCTCACCCCTTCTCACCCACACGCTCACCCCTCCTCATCCACACACTCACCCCTCCTCATCCACACGCTCACCCCTCCTCATCCACACGCTCACCCCTCCTCATCCACACGCTCACCCCTTCTCACCCACACGCTCACCCCTCCTCATCCACACACTCACCCCTTCTCACCCACACGCTCACTCCTCCTCATCCACACACTCACCCCTTCTCACCCACACGCTCACCCCTCCTCATCCACATGCTCACCCCTCCTCATCCACACACTCACCCCTTCTCACCCACACGCTAACCCCTCCTCATCCACACGCTCACCCCTCCTCATCCACACGCTCACCCCTCCTCATCCACACGCTCACCCCTCCTCATCCACACGCTCACCCCTCCTCATCCACACACTCACCCCTTCTCACCCACACGCTCACCCCTCCTCATCCACACGCTCACCCCTCCTCATCCACACGCTCACCCCTCCTCATCCAAAAGCTCACCTCTGATCAGGCATCAAAATGTTTATCAGGAGTTCCTCTGGGTCTTTATGAGGTCGAAATTGTGAACGAAATACTTTAAAGAACTTTCTAGGCCACCAGAAATGGCTGTTACACCAATGTAGTGGGCCCTTATGGGCTAATATCTGACTTGACCTAGTGGTATGGCAAAGCAGCAACCCTTCACCAGAAAAGCTGAATTAAACACATAATACAACTGAATTTCAACCATTTTCACCCCGCTTCTCTTTACGAGCTCACAAGGTCTTACATGCATTTAACCTCCACACAGATCAATATAAAGAGCTGATGGTCCCAATACATGCAGCAGGCGGGAAAAAGACTGAATAAGCTTCATTGCCTTCAGCAGACCACCCAAAGAAACGCCTACAGAGTCTTTTCTATCTTGGAACAAGATGACACCCTTCACTCCTGGTCACATGTTCACCTTGTGCAATCATTGAACTGGTGAGACACAGTGGATGGCAGTGTAAAAAAAAAAAAAAAAACAGCAATACTGAATTTGATTATACCCTCTAATCCAGAGGGGGGCAAACTAAGGCCCGGGGGCCACATGCGGCCCTTTTGGCATTTTGATCCGGCCCGCAAATCGAGGTTAGGTGTGGTGCATTTGTCATTTTATAGTTTCCTGAGCAGCTGCTTGTTCATTAAAAATCAGTTTTGAGAACAGCCACCACTAGAATAACACCAAACTTTGATGCATTGGATAAAAGGAGTGATCAACTGCACTGTTCCCACTAAATAAAGGTAATGATTTTTGCTATTCTGTAGTAATTTTTTGTGTATTTTAGGCATTGAGTCTATGTGTAGTAGTATGTGTGTAAAATGGTCCGGCCCCCAGGCAAGTGTAAAAATCCAATGTGGCCCTTGCGTCAAAATAATTGCCCACCCCTGGTCTAATCGGTTCAGGGCCACCTATTTTTATCTTCATCTAGTGCCTTTTAATTTTATTTAATTTCTGGTGATATGAATGGAATCAGGGTAAACAGGCAAAGCTACTAAAATCGATAACATTTTGCGTAATTTGACATGAAAAAAAAAAAAAAGCTTGATTTTAGCTGTATCAACAACATACTTCAGAGACACTTCACACTGGTCAATTACAACTGTGTGAAAATTCAAAGCTCTGGGTCCAAGTATATTTGTAAAGTTCATTCTGTCTTCTTGTAATTATTAACTTGTGAGATTCTTCTAATATGACAGTTGTAAATAGCTATAGAGGTCATTTACCTTACATGTTAGGTGTTACATGTTGCAAGTCTGATGGATGTGACGTGTCTCTTATCAGATGTTCCCAGGCGTGGTCAGTTTGATAGATCTGACAAGCCCCCTGCCCCCTGATGATGTATGTTTTTTGCATGTTTTGCATGAAATCTTGTAGATGACATTGCACTTATCTGGTTGGATACGGTCCATAGGGTGTATTAGTAGTTGTCTTAATTTTGTGTGAGGTTTTACCATTGTATTTATGTTGTGCTTTCCTAGAGCTCTGGATCCAAGTATATTTAAATGGTGCTTATTAAAATGTATTTGTGCTTATAATTGTTTAATAGACACATTTCCTCAGCTCTTCACGCACACTTCCTCTAGCTCTTCACAAACACTTCCTCTAGCTTTTCCTCAGATACTTCCTCTAGCTCTTTCTCACACACTTCTTCCAGCTCTTCACACACACTTCCTCCAGCTTTTCCTCAGATACTTCCTCTAGCCCTTCCTCACACACTTCCTCCAGCTCCTCACACACTTCCTCCAGCCCTTCCTCACACACTTCCTCCAGCTCCTCACACACTTCCTCCAGCTCTTCACACACACTTCCTCCAGCTCTTCACACACACTTCCTCCAGCTCTTCCTCACACACTTCCTCCAGCTCTTCACACACACTTCCTCCAGCTCCTCACACACACTTCCTCCAGCTCTTCACACACACTTCCTCCAGCTCTTCACACACACTTCCTCCAGCTCTTCCTCACACACTTCCTCCAGCTCTTCACACACACTTCCTCCAGCTCCTTACACACTTCCTCCAGCTCTTCACACACACTTCCTCCAGCTCCTCACACACACTTCCTCCAGCTCTTCACACACACTTCCTCCAGCTCCTCACACACACTTCCTCCAGCTCTTCACACACACTTCCTCCAGCTCTTCACACACACTTCCTCCAGCTCTTCACACACACTTCCTCCAGCTCTTCACACACACTTCCTCCAGCTCCTTACACACTTCCTCCAGCTCTTCACACACACTTCCTCCAGCTCCTTACACACTTCCTCCAGCTCTTCACACACTTCCTCCAGCTCCTCACACACACTTCCTCCAGCTCTTCACACACACTTCCTCCAGCTCTTCACACACACTTCCTCCAGCTCCTCACACACACTTCCTCCAGCTCTTCACACACACTTCCTCCAGCTCCTCACACACACTTCCTCCAGCTCTTCACACACACTTCCTCCAGCTCTTCACACACACTTCCTCCAGCTCTTCACACACACTTCCTCCAGCTCCTCACACACACTTCCTCCAGCTCTTCACACACACTTCCTCCAGCTCTTCACACACACTTCCTCCAGCTCCTCACACACACTTCCTCCAGCTCTTCACACACACTTCCTCCAGCTCTTCACACACACTTCCTCCAGCTCTTCACACACACTTCCTCCAGCTCTTCACACACACTTCCTCCAGCTCTTCACACACTTCCTCCAGCTCTTCACACACACTTCCTCCAGCTCCTCACACACACATTTCCTCCAGCTCTTCACACACACTTCCTCCAGCTCTTCCTCACACACTTCCTCCAGCTCTTCACACATACTTCCTCCAGCTCTTCACACACACTTCCTCCAGCTCCTCACACACTTCCTCCAGCTCTTCACACACACTTCCTCCAGCTCTTCCTCACACACTTCCTCCAGCTCTTCACACACACTTCCTCCAGCTCTTCACACACACTTCCTCCAGCTCTTCACACACTTCCTCCAGCTCTTCACACACACTTCCTCCAGCTCCTCACACACACATTTCCTCCAGCTCCTCACACACACTTCCTCCAGCTCCTCACACACTTCCTCCAGCTCTTCACACACACTTCCTCCAGCTCTTCCTCACACACTTCCTCCAGCTCTTCACACACACTTCCTCCAGCTCCTTACACACTTCCTCCAGCTCTTCACACACACTTCCTCCAGCTCCTCACACACACTTCCTCCAGCTCTTCACACACACTTCCTCCAGCTCTTCACACACACTTCCTCCAGCTCTTCCTCACACACTTCCTCCAGCTCTTCACACACACTTCCTCCAGCTCTTCACACACACTTCCTCCAGCTCTTCACACACACTTCCTCCAGCTCTTCACACACACTTCCTCCAGCTCTTCACACACACTTCCTCCAGCTCTTCACACACACTTCCTCCAGCTCTTCACACACACACTTCCTCCAGCTCTTCACACATACTTCCTCCAGCTCTTCACACACACTTCCTCCAGCTCCTCACACACTTCCTCCAGCTCTTCACACACACTTCCTCCAGCTCCTCACACACACTTCCTCCAGCTCTTCACACACACTTCCTCCAGCTCTTCACACACTTCCTCCAGCTCTTCACACACACTTCCTCCAGCTCTTCACACACACTTCCTCCAGCTCCTCACACACACTTCCTCCAGCTCTTCACACACACTTCCTCCAGCTCTTCCTCACACACTTCCTCCAGCTCTTCACACTCACTTCCTCCAGCTCCTCACACATACTTCCTCCAGCTCCTCACACACACTTGCTCCAGCTCCTCACACACACTTCCTCCAGCTCTTCACACACACTTCCTCCAGCTCTTCACACACACTTCCTCCAGCTCTTCACACACTTCCTCCAGCTCTTCACACACACTTCCTCCAGCTCCTCACACACACATTTCCTCCAGCTCTTCACACACACTTCCTCCAGCTCTTCACACACACTTCCTCCAGCTCTTCACACACACTTCCTCCAGCTCCTCACACACACTTCCTCCAGCTCTTCCCACACACTTCCTCCAGCTCTTCACACACACTTCCTCCAGCTCTTCACACACACTTCCTCCAGCTCTTCCTCACACACTTCCTCCAGCTCTTCACACACACTTCCTCCAGCTCTTCACACACACTTCCTCCAGCTCTTCACACACACTTCCTCCAGCTCCTCACACACACATTTCTTCCAGCTCTTCACACACACTTCCTCCAGCTCCTCACACACACTTCCTCCAGCTCTTCACACACACTTCCTCCAGCTCTTCACACACACTTCCTCCAGCTCCTCACACACACATTTCCTCCAGCTCTTCACACACACTTCCTCCAGCTCCTCACACACACTTCCTCCAGCTCTTCACACACACTTCCTCCAGCTCTTCACGCACACTTTCTCAGCTCTTCACACATATTCCTTCAGCTCTCATATTAAATTAATCAAATGTTGCTGGTGATGATATAGCCCATCAAATGAATGAATATATGGAAACAGGAAGTCAGTTTACCAGTTTCTTTTCTTTGGTTATTCTTTTGTCTTTTGCCAAGACCACTGTTAGAATGGAACAAATAGAACAAAAGAGATGCAATCATTTCAACATTTTCATTCAATCATAATCTACTGGTATAAACAGGAAAAAAAAAATGAATCTTAGAATTTGAAGGAAACTCATAACTTCAAGAACTCACAGGATGCATGAAGGCAGGAAAGGAAGAAGAATGGATTTCAGTCCCCTATACAGACTACTGATTGTCCTTGGGTAGTAGGTGTGTATTGGAGGGCGGAGCCTCAGGCGTGCAGTGGTTTTATTCACCTCCCCAGCTGTGGTGCTCCAAACCTTGTGAGAAGGGGGGATTTCTCACAGCCACCCATATTTGAGGAAACTACAACTCAAGTAAAAGTAACCAAGAGTAACTGTCTTGATGCAAAATCTGATTTAAAATCTGAAGTTAATGTAGTTGTAAGGAGAAAACAATAATGGCCAAAATCTGGTATTTTCATAGGAAAGACACAAAAATGACAAAAAATATAATCATATCTAAAGAAGCAGTGCAAGAAAGACAAAGGTTTAAGGGAAGAGGAACCAAATATTTTAGTACCTTTACACTTTGCAAAATATTACTCAAGTAAGTGTATGGTATGGTGAGCCTTAGCAATGCTCCTACCCATTGTTTATCAGAACATCTTCAACTGCACCCAGACATAACACCTTGATACATTTGCTTGTGAAGTAAAAAGCACTGCATTAGCATAAGTCCAGAAGAGTGACAGCACCGGGGATGGATGGCCAGGGGTGGAGAGGTCAGAGCCATTCACCGTCAAGGCCAAGGAGAGGCCCAGATTAAAGACTTGAGTGATGGCTCATAAACATCCGCTGTGAGGGCTTCTCCACGCAGACGGCCCCACACGAGCAGAGGGAGGCTGAAGGTCCTGACACGACAGAGCAAAGCTAGTCCCAAAATGTCTCTTAATAGCAGTTAGGATCAGCCATCCAAAATTAAAAATGATCAATACAGTTTTACTAAGTTTTCTGGTGGAGGGTCTGCAGGGTCAGAATTTCATGGTACATATGACTGATAATTGATGTTTAGTTTGGGTTTCATTCATTCATTTTCTACTGCTTGTTACCGTTTGAAGGCTGCAAGTCACTGGAACCTATCCTAGTGACTTTGCGCCTTAGGTGGGGAGCATCCTGGACAGGGGTCAACTCATCACAGGGTTAACGCAGAGACATAAACATGGACAAACAATCATCCACTCTCACATTCATTCACTCAGGGCAATTTAGAGCTGCCAGTTGACCTACAAATGCATGTGTTTGGACGGTCTGAGGAAGCCCGAGAACCCAGAGAGAACCCACGGGAGAACATGCAAAGTCCACCCAGAGAGATCATGTGATGCTGGTGTGGCCCAGGAATCGAACCCATGATCTCCCTTTTGGGAGGACAGTGTTCCCGTTAGGGGACTTATGGGTCATATCTCTGTCATTACTGGGCCTATCCACATGAAACCACAATTGGCACCAAGTTCGACGTCTTATTCAGTATTGACCTTGTGAAATTAGAACTTCATCCAAAAGTGTAATTGTCATCAGTTGATATGACTTTTTGCGATAAGTTTAAAATAGTAAGTTTGTGGAATCAAACTCCAAGCAAGCAAGCAATGATCTGGTTCAACATTTTAGGAACTTTCGAGTTTGTTATTTCTGTCAAAAACAGTGAGTCTTTCATAGAGTAAGTCTATACAGACTCTCCCAGGACTGACATGTTCAGAACAGCAGTGCACAAAAATAAAACCTTAATGTTGTTGTTTGTAGACAGCGCAGACAAATGGTTGTTTAAAAGTATTCAGTATGTAGTTACATTTTTACGTTACATTACTACCAGCTGTACTTTTTAGAGTTTATTTATCGATGCAAGTTTTGCTTGATGATATAAAACTAAACTTTCTTTGTCAAGCTGTTATGATCCACTAGATTTGTGTTAATTATTGTCCAGGATAAAGTTAGACTTAAGAAATGTTGATTATCTAGTGCAACCTGCGTGTTAAAAATCTGTGTGTGCAAAACAGTGCTACACACTGTAACATGGTAATGTGATGGCAAGTGGTTGTTAGTTTGGTGGCTAATGCTAACTCTCCCATTGCAGCCAACATCTGGAACCGTATCCGCCTTTGGAATGCACTGAAAGGGTCTATAAGGTATTTTTGTGGATTCAAACTTACAAATAATGATTAGGTTGAACATTGTGGATCACAAGTTTGGATATTTTTTCAGTGAATCCCCCGTGCAGTGTTTCTCAAATTGTGATATGTGTAGCTGTGGTGGTACATGGGCTCTTTCCTTCCTCTGCAGTTCAAATTGTTACTGATTATAAACTAAATTTTTTCCTCATTTATAACAAGTATATTTTGGCCCAGTTTAGACATGGTTTATATCTGGCAGTAATCAAATTGCTAAATATGTTCTAAGGTGGTCCTTGGTGTGAAAAGGTTGAGAACCACTTATAGAGTTATAAAGGCCCCAGCCCTTCATCTGAAATTATATTAAATATATAAATTTAGGTAACTTCTATTTTTGTGTTTCAGTATGATGTAAAATTAGAAGTATCTGCGCATTTAACAATTCAAATCCTATTTTTAGAATAGAAAATGTTGCACATAAATAGGAAGCTGAATCCTCTAATCCTCCATTAAAAGGACACATATGGATGGATCCTTGATTTATTTTCCGCTACAGTGACTTTTTTGAGCTTTTAACCCTAACTCTAACAATGTTCTGTCATCAAAAACATGCCTGAAGTAGCATTCAACTGCATTCACGCTGTTTTGAGAAATGTTTATCAGAAAATCCTCCCCCCTCTGAGCGTCTAACACACTTCCTGCGGAATCCAGGACGTATTTTCGGATCATCTACATCAGTGGTTCCCAAAGTGGGGGTCGGGACCCCTCGGGGGGTCGCGGAGGATGAGCTGGGGGTCGCGAGATGATTTCAAGATCTCATTTGAATTAATATGACATTGTATTTGCTCTATTTTTGTAATTAAAATCAGTATCTTTTTGTGAAATAGGGTCCAATAAGACAATAAACTATTCAAATAACCAATATTAAACCTGATTTAACAAGCTTTGACACTTAAAATTATTGCTAGTGTCATTTTCATTTTGCTTTGGGGGTCCTGAGTCGATTGCATGGCTAATTTGGGGGTCCCGGGCAGAAAAGTTTGGGAACCCCTGATCTACATCACAACGTTGTACCTAGCCTTGGTGCCATTTATTCTAACAAAAAGCAACCAAACCTTTGATTTCTTCAACATTTTCTTTAAGAAGAAAGACAGCGAGTTAGCCTTGTTATTAAGTTATTGTTACGTTAGCAGCACTGAGCAGCATGCACAGTCACATTCATGTGGCGAATGGCGAATCACGTTAAAGTGCAGGGATAGAAGTAGCGTGGTTACTGGCTCACTGATGCAGACATTTAAAACAAAATTATCAGAGTTCATTTTAATTAATTTTCAAATAGAAAACAGTTACTTAAGCCAAGTTTAATTTAGAGAATTTTCTAATGAACATTCCTCTAAACAGCGTGAATGCAACTTCAGGTATGTTTTTGATGGTGGAACATTGTCAGAAAATGGTTAAAAGCTCAAAAAAGTCACTATAGCAGAATGTGTCCTCAAATCAGTCTGCGTAATTTATTTTTTTCTCTTTTATTGTATTTTCACTATGTCAAGAAGATTTGCAGTGGTAGAATGGACAAATGGGGAGGACACTAGAAAATGTTGCGAAGTAAAGAACGAAGCAATGCGCTACTATGATCAAAATTTGATGACAATGGATACCCCCTGACTGAATACTGCAATAATACAAAGCACAGTTGGCATGCAGAGCTTCAATTATCAGTGAAGCTCTGTTTTTTAACACTGGCTGCAGTCATATGCACATTCAAGATCTTTAGAACCTTTAGACTTTTAGTGAAAGGAAAAATAGTATGGATTTTTCATATTGTTAATATTATAGTAGTCATGAAGTCATTTGAGCGCCTGGTCCTGCCTCTCTTCAAGTCCTTCACCTCCTCCGCCCTGGACTCACTCCAGTTCGCCTACAGAGCCAATAGATCTGTACACGACGGGATCTGTAGGGTTAGGGAACCTACGCCAGGGTCCTGTTTGTGGACTTCAGCTCCACATTCAACACCATCCTCCTGCTCTGCTCCAGGACAAGCTCTCTCAGCTCAACGTGCCTGACTCCATCTGCAGGTGGATCACTGACTGGCCCTGACGGACCGGAGGCAGTGCGTGCAGCTGGGGAAGAATGTCTCAGACAGTCGGACTATCAGCACAGGAACTCCACAGGGCTGTGCACTTTCTCCTCTGCTCTTCTCCCTGTGACACCAACTACTGCACCTCAAGCCACGACTTTGTAAAACTGATCAAATTTGCGGACAACACCAACCTCATCGAACTCATCTCGGACGGTGATGAGTCTGCCTACAGGAGGGGGGTGGACCGGCTGGTGTCCTGGTGCAGCGACAACAACCTGGAGCTCAACGCCCAGAAGACAGTGGAGATGATCGTGGACTTCAGGAAATTCTCAGCAGCTATAAATATGCAGACACAAGCTCAGACACACCCTCATTTTGCATCATGGATTCCCGGAAGACGGCAAAAAAAGGAACTTCTCTGATCAGGAGATCTAAGTAATTACAATCGAAGTGGAAAAACACAAGTTTGTTTTATTCGGCAGCCTTAAAAGCGAGATTAAAGGAGGCCAGATAAATAATATCTGGCAATAAATGACTACATTAGTCAATGGTGCAATCTAAAAATTGCCACTAAACGAAGACTGATGGCAATGAAAAGGAGCCACAGTCAGACGGGTGGGGGAGAACCCGACCAAAGCTCAAAACTGAGCGCCACCGATGAGTGTGTACCCTCATCGGTTCCGCTTGGGAGTTTGTGGTGCCATTGGTGATACTGATTCTGCAGAATGCAAAGCCACTTATTCAGGTAATAACAATTAAGAACAAATTAGCAACATTTTGAAGAGCATGCCCAAAAAAATATGTCCACGTTTGTAAAGCATAAAGGAGGACGAACACACTAAATGACAGACTTTGAAAAAAAAGTGACAATTTGTGTAATAAATGGAGCAAGCCACAAATGAAGGCCATATAAAGTAAGTTAGTTTAATGTGGCCCGTGGCCTGTGTTTTAATCATTTCAAAATCTCTTAATCATGTCCTGTCGTAGCTATAATGCCCATTACATAGAGCAGTGGTTCTCAAACTTTTTCAGTCGCGACCACCAAAATAACAACCTCTTGAGTGGTTCTGGCTCCACAGTCCAAGTGGATGCGTCAGTCCTAGTTCATCTGCAGCCTGTCCGTCCGTGGGAGTAGGATCTCTCCTTCACTGTGGTTCTCCCCGAGGTTTCTACTTTTTCCCATGGGGTTTTTTGTAGTTTTCCCTCGCCGCGAAGGAGGGTCAAAGGACAGGGGCATTCTGGGACAGTTATCTGAACTGCTTTTACCTGTGGCCCATCGAGGCAACTGTTGTTGTGATTTTGGGCATTATAAAAATAAATTGATTTGATTTGATTTGATTTGAACAATAGTTCACATTCGCGACCCCCAAACACACAAAACAGGCGACACGCAAAGTCATAAATTAGCCTTATATCCAATGTTTGATTTTATTTTGAGAATATAGACCCAGAAAAATGACTTTTATAACAAATCTACATTTACCACTGCATTTGAAGGGTGTCAAACCTTGTTTAAGACTATTGTATCAGTTTTTCCCCATCATCTGGGGACTCCTAGAAATCATTTTGCGACCCCCATTGGGGTCCCGACCCCTAGTTTAAGAACCACTGGTATAGGGGACATTGGCCACGGGTTCACTTTAATGGGTTGCTCTGCTGCAGCATCAAATGGCACACGCTGGTCTTCATCAATGTTGTGCAGCACCGATCATGCCAAATTCATTTGACACACTTTCTCCGGAGAATACAGGAGCGACAGACACATCCACCTGTCTTTCAGGAGGCCTGCACATCGCTCCACCGTGGCACATGTCCTCGTGTGTGTCCGGTTAAAGCGCTGCTCCTGTACTGTGTTGGGGTTTGCCAGGGGTGTCATCAGGTACTCCGTCAGAGAATACCCCCTATCGCCTATAATAACAGTGATTAGATGGGAATAGATGCCATTGTTGTGCTACACGTTTTACTTACCGAGGAGGAAAGTTTGTCCTCTCAAGACGCCTTGCTGCAGCCACATTCCTACACTGTTGTTCTGGAGGATGAAGACATTGTGGGTGCTTCCAGGCTACCGGGCAACAACATTCAGCAGGTGAAGCTTTGCATCACAGATAAGCTGGACGTTTATGGAAAGATTGTTTTTTCTGTTCACAAATGCATAATCATTAACTGATGGCAGTTTCATACGCATGTGAGTGCAGTCGATCGCTCCTATCTCATTTGGGAACCCAGCAATCTCATAGAAATCGTTTTTAATCACTGCTTGCTGGGCTAAGTGTAAGGAAATCAAATGTAATATGGAATGAGGTTCCGAATTGCTTCCAACACAGGAGGCAAAATGCGACTCATGTGGGCTGAGATATCCCTGGTCCTTTGAAAAGAGCCCGTTGCCAGGAAACCAAGTGTGGACAGCAACCTGAAGTTGCACTGGTACAGGACAGGAGCGTTGTGTCTCATGTTGTAAGTGGGGATCCAGGACTGTGCACAGCTCCATCAACACATGTCTGGGGAGGCAAAACTGGATACAGACTCACCAAAAAAATCTGCCCGACCCTGGAAAAGCATTTGCATCCTCTAAACGCCAGGTGTTAACCCTAACCCGTGAAGATTACGTGAGGGCTTTAAATAGCCCTACAGACCGACAATCAACCAATCCTGTCGATAGGCTACCCCAATCTATGAAATCGTACACTTGTAGCTCTGACTTATAACTATTATAATGTTTGGTTTTATCAAATATGTTGTAATAAATGTAATAGACCAACATATCGTGGCTGAAATGATCGTAATCTACGTTTTTATCTACATTCCTGTGTTCATTTGACATTGGTCTAAATTTACACCACATCCCGATTTGGCATAGCCTTTCAGTGCACGTTGATGAATGCCAGGTGGTGCAGTGATTTGGCCGTACACCACGTATACACAAATTTTCTGGTCAGATAAAGAGTCTCACAGCCTAGTACAATGACCTCGGTTTTTTCAGGGTTAAGAAGTAGATGGTTAAGTGTCATTCAGGTTTTTATATCCTTCACGCAAGCACTAATTCTGTCTTAATTGATCGGTCTGATCAGGTTTCATCGACAAATACAGCCGTGTGTCATCAGCACAGCAGTGGAAGTTAATGCCATGCTTTCTGATAATCTTACCTAAACGTCAGCAAATAAAGAGTGAACAGAACTGGACCGAGTACTGACCACCTGCAGCACACCGTAGGGTACTTTAGAGCAAGGTGAGGAGCTCTGGTTTACATTGGATAAATAGGATTTAAAGCAGCTGAGGGCGGTCCCTCTGACACCTACATCACACTCTAACCTCTGCAGTAGAATGCTGTGGTCGATGGTGTCAAACGCTGAGGTCCAACAGAACCAGGATTGAAACCTGTCCATCAGGTTCAACGAGTAAACAAGTATGGACGTGCCCGTGTCTGGTGTTGAAAAGTAGAACTCAGTGAGCTCTAATTTTGAGTGAAGACCCCGGGAAAAATTTTTGAACGATGGCTGAGTAGCACCACCTCAAAAATCAATTAACATTGGGCCAATGACATCATGAAAAGTGTCAACCAAAAAATACAAACCATGGCCCAAAAAATAGAGCATGTCAGGACATGTAAAAAAAATCCTCTTATGACCCCGCCCAAAACATGAAGTCGGCCATATTGGACCAAAGCACATACCTATGTACTTTTGACTCCTCCTCCAACAGTTTTCATCAAAAACACTTCAAATTTGGCCAAAAGACACTAAACCCATGTGGAATGACATAATATCAATTTGAATATGATACGTCTTCAGGTGTGGTCATGGTGAATTTTCAACATAATTGCAATTTTTGGACAATTAATGAAAATGATATATTTTTCAAACATTTTTTTCTTGGAAAACGTTAATAGAGCATTTGTGCAGATTTGAAAGCTGAACGCAGTGATATGCAAATCAAGCAGCTATCTTAAAAAATGGCTCAACCTAGAGGTCCGTGAGAAAGTTTCCAAATAATATTACATTTTATTTAATTGTTCCTTAAATAAATACTTTTTACATTTTGTTGAACTTTATTTGACCTACACATATTGTACAGAAAATAATTCTAGTCAATTAGTTTATTATTTAATCTGTTTCCTCTGTACAACATAAAACAAGCAGGGTATTCCGCTCTTAAAGTCACAGCGCAGCGAGAGCGCAGCTTTAATTTTCTGTAAATTGATCGTCCAGTTTCTGATTTGTATTTGACTGACGCACAGAACGTTTAATAAACCTCAGACTCGGGAGACCTAGAATGTGAAAACCAAGAGTCAAAATCCAAACAGCGAGCCGCGGGCAAAGCTGAAACTACTGCGCAATGGCAGCTGTGCTTTCGCTCAGAGCACGGGAAGGACGCGCACATCGACCTGGATGATACAGCAGAGCACGGAGACAGGCACGGAGGCGCAAAGTGGAGGAACTCAAGGTGTCACCGCGAGAATGTGCGGAGATACAGCAGAGCACGGGAAGGACACGCACAGGTCTTGTGCTCACGGCGGCATCGAGAGCACACACACAGGACGAGACCACAGAGCACCAGACAGACGGACACATGGTGACGGACAAGGGAGGTGCTCACGGCGGCACCAGGAGCACAGAGCAGGGAGAACAGGAGGAGGAACAGGTGAGACACAGAGGAGGGAGAGGAGCAGGTGAGATACAGAAGAGGAGAGGAACAGGTGAGACACAGAGGAGGAAGAGGAGCAGGAGGAGGAGCAGGTGAGATACAGAGGAGGAAGAGGAGCAGGAGGAGGAACAGGTAAGGAGGAGGAGAGGAGCAGAGGAGGAAGAGGAGCAGGAGGAGGAGCAGGTGAGACACAGAGGAGGAAGAGGAGCAGGAGGAGGAACAGGTGAGACACAGAGGGAGAGGAGCAGGAGGTGGAACAGGTGAGACACAGAGGAGGAAGAGGAGCAGGAGCTGGTGAAATACAGAGGGAGAGGAGCAGGAGGAGGAGCAGGTGAGACACAGAGGGAGAGGAGCAGGAGCAGGTGAGATACAGAGGAGGAAGAGGAGCAGGAGCTGGTGAGACACAGAGGGAGAGGAGGAGGAACAGGTGAGACACAGAGGGAGAGGAGCAGGAGGAGGAGCAGGTGAGACACAGAGGGAGAGGAGCAGGAGGAGGAGCAGGTGAGACACAGAGGAGGGAGAGGAGCAGGAGGAGGAGCAGGTGAGACACAGAGGAGGGAGAGGAGCAGGAGGAGGAGCAGGTGAGACACAGAGGAGGGAGAGGAGCAGGAGGAGGAGCAGGTGAGACACAGAGGAGGGAGAGGAGCAGGAGGAGGAGCAGGTGAGACACAGAGGAGGGAGAGGAGCAGGAGGAGGAGCAGGTGAGACACAGAGGAGGAAGAGGAGCAGGAGGAGGAACAGGTGAGACACAGAGGGAGAGGAGCAGGAGGAGGAGCAGGTGAGACACAGAGGGAGAGGAGGAGGAGCAGGTGAGACACAGAGGGAGAGAGGAGCAGGAGGAGGAGCAGGTGAGACACAGAGGGAGAGGAGCAGGAGGAGGAGCAGGTGAGACACAGAGGGAGAGGAGCAGGAGGAGGAGCAGGTGAGACACAGAGGAGGGAGAGGAGCAGGAGGAGGAGCAGGTGAGACACAGAGGAGGGAGAGGAGCAGGAGGAGGAGCAGGTGAGACACAGAGGAGGGAGAGGAGCAGGAGGAGGAGCAGGTGAGACACAGAGGAGGTAGAGAGGAGCAGGTGAGACACAGAGGGAGAGGAGCAGGAGGAGGAGCAGGTGAGACACAGAGGAGGGAGAGGAGCAGGAGGAGGAGCAGGTGAGACACAGAGGGAGAGGAGCAGGAGGAGGAGCAGGTGAGACACAGAGGAGGGAGAGGAGCAGGAGGAGGAGCAGGTGAGACACAGAGGAGGGAGAGGAGCAGGAGGAGGAGCAGGTGAGACACAGAGGGAGAGGAGCAGGAGGAGGAGCAGGTGAGACACAGAGGGAGAGGAGCAGGAGGAGGAGCAGGTGAGACACAGAGGAGGGAGAGGAGGAGGAGGAGGTGAGACACAGAGGAGGGAGAGGAGCAGGAGGAGGAGGAGGTGAGACACAGAGGAGGGAGAGGACTACCCTAACCCTTATTTGTCTTTTCCATAAGTTACTGACCAACAACTTTGTGAATGTAAGAGGAGAGGATTGTTTGAAA
Source organism: Rhinogobius similis (assembly GCA_019453435.1). NCBI lineage: Eukaryota > Metazoa > Chordata > Actinopteri > Gobiiformes > Gobiidae > Rhinogobius > Rhinogobius similis. Next base: position 461,908 of record CM033626.1, read on the forward strand.
AGCTGCACTGATGGACCAACTGCAGATTTTATCTGATCAAAATACAATTGTCGTAATCTATTTGTATCAGATTAATCTAATACATTCATAATCAAACACAAAATATCCTAATCCTCAATTTAAATTCTTGTTAAAGGTGGGGGCATGTTTGCAGGATAGGTGGTCCGCAGCTTTGTTTTCAACAGCAAAGTGGTCCTTGGTCTGAAAAAGTTTGAGAAACACTGCTCTACGCCAGCGGTTCTCAAACTTTTCTAGCCGGGACCCCCATAATAGCCATGCAACCAACTCGGGACCCCAAAGCGAAATGAAAATGAATGTAGTAATAGTTTTAAGGGTCCCAGTGTGTTAAGTCAGGTTTAATGCTGGCTATTTGAATAGTTTATAATCTTATTGGGCCTTATTTCACAAAAAGATACTGCTTTTAATATAAAACATAATTAAAATTAGATCTTGAAATCATCTCTCGACCCCCAGTTCATCCCTCGCGACCCCTCGAGGGGTCCCAACCCCCACTTTGAGAACCACTGCTCTACGCCATAAATCCCACCATTTCACAAATTATTATATTATTATATTTTATATATTATATAATAAGAATAACAATATTGGAACAATATCAATTTGCAAGTTTATGAGAAAAAAGATGCAGTTTGACAAAATTTGAAATCAAAATCAGTTTTGTTTTGTTTTTGTAATAATTTTGCTCTTGATAGTCACTTAATTATTTATAGTGTTTGCTATTTCATAATTGCGACCATTCATATGGCAATTTTGTTTTGATTAATCTGCCCCATCCTCTCATTGCTTTCTCTCCTTACAGAGGAGGAGGGCCTGATAAAGACTCAAGATTCCAAGGGAAAAGTGATTCAACACCTGCGTTTCCTCAGCTTCACTGAGAGGCTCATTTGATTTGTCTGACTCATCAGCCAATCAGACAGCTTACTGCTGCCCTTTGACCCTGTGGACAAGTGTCAAGGGCCTTGACTTGACCCCTCTCTCCCTCTCTCTCTGTGCTAATACTGCAGAGGGAGGGGGCTGGGATCAGGTGAGCACAGGCGGGGGTCTTTCTCCATGATGAGCTGGCATTGAAGTTAAGTTAAGGGGATTTCCTGTGGCAGTGGAAGTGGGCAGGATTTACATGATCAGAGGGCTCCAACTCAATTACCTGCTGCGGAGGGCGGGCACAACCACAGCCCCCTCCAGCACAGCTGCATGGATTAACTAAGGGTCCTGTCCCAGCACTGACCCCAAATCCAGAAAACACACAGTCTATCCATGGGTTTCAGAAGGATGACAAAATATGATCCTTTTCTTAGCAATTGCAAATGAAAACAAAATATTATATCTCAGCTTGTTTCGTATATGAAGTCGACCATATCCTAGTTCACAAGTAGGATTTACCAGTTCAAATGGGCATTTTTTCAAGTTCAAGAAAAATCCCTGTTACAGTTGCTTGTCTGAAATGTACCAAAGTCCTCAAAATGTTGGCTGATCCCCATGACTAGGACCCTGAGCCACAAGGACCTTGACCCCAGAACTATCACCATCCAAGATTCTCACACCCTCACCCCCACATCCCCAGGACTCAACCTCAAGATCAAACACAGCCAGAATTGTCATGTCACGGACCCTCATGAAGCAGGACCCTCACCATCAGGACTCCCACCACCAAGGTCCTCTAACCCCTGGAGTCTCACCCCTCAGCAATTTGACACACTCATCACCCACACCCACAGGACTGTCAGCCCCAGAACGCGGCCTGGCCCCTCACCTTCCCCCCATTGGACCTTTACTCCCAATTCACTTTGGCGTAGCATAAGTGCAGCATACGTGTAGAATATGTAGAATATGTATAGCATACATGTAGCCTACGTGTTGCATACACTTAGCATATGTGTAGCGTATGCTTAACATACATGTAGCCTATGTGTAGCATATGCTTAGCATACATGTAGCATATGTGTAGCATATGCTTAGCATACATGTGGCATATGTGTAGAATATGCTTAGCCTACGTGTAGCCTATATGTAGCCTATGCTTAGTAAACGTGTTGCCTATGTGTAGCATATGTTTAGCATACGCAAAGCATATGTCTAGCTTATGTGTAGCATATGCTTAGCATACACTTAGCATACGTGCAGCTTATGTGTAGCATATGCTTAGTATATGTGTAGCATACGTCTAGCCTGTGTTTAGCATATGCTTGGCATACGTGTAGCCTATTTGTAGCATATACTTAGCATACGTGTAAGATACATGTAGCCTATGTGCAGAATATGCTTAGCATATGTGTAGCATACTTGTAGCCTATGTGTAGCATACACTTAGCATACGTGTAGCCTATGTACAGCATATGCTTAGCATATGTGTAGCCTATGTGTAGCATATACTTAGCATATGTGTAAGATACATGTAGCCTATGTGCAGAATATGCTTAGCATATGTGTAGCATACTTGTAGCCTATGTGTAGCATACACTTAGCATACGTGTAGCCTATGTACAGCATATGCTTAGCATACGTGTAGCCTATGTGTAGCATATACTTAGCATACGTGTAGCCTATGTGTAGCATATACTTAGCATATGTGTAAGATACATGTAGCCTATGTGCAGAATATGCTTAGCATATGTGTAGCATACTTGTAGCCTATGTGTAGCATACACTTAGCATACGTGTAGCCTATATGTAGCATATACTTAGCATACGTGTAGCCTATGTGTAGCATATTTTTGGCATACATGTAGCCTATGTATAGCATATGCTTAGCATACGTGTAGCCTATGTGCAGCATATGCTTAGCATACGTGTAGCCTATGTGTAGCATATGCTTAGCATACATGTAGCATACTTGTAGCCTATGTGTAGCATATACTTAGCATACGTGTAGCCTATGTGTAGCATATACTTAGCATACGTGTAAGATACATGTAGCCTATGTGCAGAATATGCTTAGCATATGTGTAGCTTACTTGTAGCCTATGTGTAGCATACACTTAGCATACGTGTAGCCTATGTACAGCATATGCTTAGCATACGTGTAGCCTATGTGTAGCATATACGTAGCATACGTGTAGCCTATGTGTAGCATATTTTTGGCATACATGTAGCCTATGTATAGCATATGCTTAGCATACGTGTAGCCTATGTGTAGCATATGCTTAGCATACGTGTAGCCTATGTGTAGCATATACTTAGCATATGTGTAGCCTATGTGTAGCATATGCTTAGCATACGTGTAGCCTATGTGTAGCATATGCTCAGCATACGTGTAGCCTATGTGTAGCATATGCTTAGCATACATGTAGCATACTTGTAGCCTATGTATAGCATATACTTAGCATACGTGTAGCCTATGTGTAGCATATACTTAGCATACGTGTAAGATACATGTAGCTTATGTGCAGAATATGCTTAGCATATGTGTAGCTTACTTGTAGCCTATGTGTAGCATACACTTAGCATACGTGTAGTTTATATGTAATATATACTTAGCATACGTGTAGCCTATGTGTAGCATATACTTAGCATACGTGTAAGATACATGTAGCTTATGTGCAGAATATGCTTAGCATATGTGTAGCTTACTTGTAGCCTATGTGTAGCATACACTTAGCATACGTGTAGCCTATATGTAATATATACTTAGCATACGTGTAGCCTATGTGTAGCATATGTGCATGCTTTTAATATTAACCAGTCAGACCATTTAAACCAGTAGCTTTGGCGCGTTTAACAGGATTATGCTGCATGTCATTCATATTAGGTTTGCAGCAGGAAGCAGGTAAGAGACACATAGTGTCAAAAAAAACTTCTAATAGCCTGTAAAAAGAAAGTAAAATAAGAACAAAAAACATGACACTCACGTAAACACCATACATCACATCCGGACCTCAGAGAATGACATTTTTATTGGAGAAATAAAACATACTTTATGACGTCAAACAATAATTTACAAAGATTGCTTAATACAGGAAAGGCTTGGTATGAATCAGCCGAAACTTAGACACCCCCCTCACTTTTGTATGGTTTAAAACTTCATTCACCCTTTACGTTCATCATTTATGTAAGCAATTTAAAACTGTTTGATGTTTAAATGGCGTGATAAATAAATACTATGATGTTTTTGCATTGTATGATTCTTTCCCATGTAAGCTACTGCATAACAAGCTGGTCTCTGACATGTGTAACAATCTTAAAGGAAAAATATCCTTTGAACATACTCTTGAGTGCCTTAAATTTGCCATCTTATGTTCTGAAACAAACAAAAAAAAGTTTATTATGGGATAAATGAAATAATTTTTCCGCTCTGTGAGTTCTCTCTGAGTGCGTTCAGCCAATAGATGGCACCTAGCACTATACACAACTTAGTTATGTTAGCGCTTTAATAGGCGCTATGATGCAGATTAGCTGTAGCAGTTATCATGTTTAGACATCAGAAATGCTCAAAATGATTCTGGTCCTTAAATCATCACCAGAATCATTTTAAGTCTTAAAACAAGAAAAGACTCTCAGATAAGAGACATGAAATCTGAAAATCATCACTCACTGAGGGAGTTCAGCAGGAGGTGTTTTTGATGCTCAGAGGGGAGAGGATTTTCTTATAAACATTCCTCAAAACAGCGTGAACGCAGCTGAATGCAACTCCAGATATGTTTATGATGATGGAACATTGTTAGAAGCTTGTTAGGTTAAAAGCTCAAAAGTCACTGTAGAGGAATGTGTGAATGTGTGTGTAAAGCCGATAGAGGGGCTCTACAAAAAAGCACTGAAAGTTTTGTACAAAAAACCTTTCTCTTGTCACCACTGTAATATCCCCTTGAAGTATATTCTTATGAGCTTTGAAAATTTGATCAAATTCAAAAATGCTTGTCTTATATATGGTTCCACCACCTTCAAAGACAAAATTAAATACCCTTTTACATTGTCCCTTTTAAAGTAAAATAAATAAATGCACAAATTGGCGCTGCTGGTCTGCTCTGATGCCTTTAAAGGACACATATTGTGTTACAGTGACTTTTTTGAGCTTTTAATCATGTTCTAACAATGTTCCATCATCAAAAACATACCTGAGGTTGCATTCAGCTGTGTTCATACTGTTTTGAGGAATTTATTAGAAAATCCTTTCCCCTCCAAGCGTCAAAAACACCTCCTGCTGAACTCCCTCAGTGAGTGATGATTTTCAGAGTTCATGTCAATTATGGGCTTTTGTTGTTTTAAGTTCTTAAATAGTGGCCAGACTCATTCTAAACACAATAATTGCTACTGCTAGGCTGATCGTTGTGTGTCTCAAAGTGCTAAAATAACTAAATTGTGTGCAGCACTAGGCGTCATCTGCTGGCTAGATGCACTCACTAAGTGTCATGGCAGACAGCAGCGAAATCCTCTAAATTTTGTTTTTGTTTCAAAACATGAGATGGCACATTTAAAAGGTACTCGAGAGCATGTTTAAAGGCTAATCACGAAAAAAGCATAATATTTTTCCTTTAAATATATGTCGTATTCAGCTTTGCCAACGACGTATCGCTGTAGGTCCAGGTGTAACTTTGGAGTTTCTCCAAGGATTCATACCCCTGAGACTCCTCTTCTCTACCTCCTCTCTGTCCTTCTCTTTGCTCCTTTGTTCGTCTTCTCTCCTCTCCGCCTTCCTTGCTCTCTCTTCTCCTTACTCTCCTCCCTCACCTCTCTTTCCTCTCCTTTATTATCCTTATCCTTTATTCTCTGTCCTCCGGTCAACCCTCTGTTCCTCCACCCTTCTCTCCTCCTCTCCATCCTCCCTGTCCTCTCTCCTCTGTCTCTCCTCCTCTCTGCCCCCTCTCCTCCCGTCGCCCTCTCACACTCAGCTGTCAGAGTCTCAGAGTTCCAGTCAGCTGTGAAATCGTACAAATTGCGGTTGCGGTACGTGCAGTGTTCAGTGTGGTTTTGTGGGTGTATGTGTGTGGAGGGGGATAGAGGTGGAGGGAGGCGGACTTGGGGCGCAGGGGTCAAGGGGGGATTTTCTGCACCAACACTTCCTCTGTGTTTCCCATACATGCACACGCACACCCTCACTGCTTTGTGCCAGGGTCAGCAGGCCCCGGAGCCACCACCTGTGAGGGCCAAAATGTGTAAGGGTCACAAACACAGATGATTTGCAGATCAGGGCTGTGATTTGGAAGAGTCACAACAGGGACTCCACACAGTCAGACGAGCAGGGACTGCGCTATAGACAAGACTCTATGTACACAGTGAAAGTGCTGGGTCATAATGCTCCTCAACAAGTCAAGGTTGAGGTACCCTTTAGCCATGTTTCCATGTGTTCTCTTAATAGTTGATTATATATATATATATATATATATATATATATATATATATATATATAAGAACAAAGCCTATATATATATATATATATATATATATATATATATATATATATATATATATATATATATATGGCTCAAAGGAATAAATGGTTCAGCCCATCTCTGCGGACAAGGGCAGGACAGTTGCAGGACAGGGGCGGAACAGGAGCAGGAGTAGACAAGGGCAGGAGCAGGACAGTTGCAGGACAGGGGTAGGACAGGAGCAGGACAGGGACAAGGAAAGGGGCAGGACAAGGACAGCAGCAGGACAGGGGCCTTTGTCTACATGTCTGTAATCACTTGAGAAGGTGATGTTATGATGTTATTACAAGTCCCTAAATCTATTTGGCTTGATATCGATGGCTAAAGCTTTGAAAAGGGAATTGTCAAGACTCAGCGGTCTCAACAGTCCATTCAACTGCAGCTCGACTCCTCCTCATTTTTATCATAATAAATCTAGGCAGGAGTTGAAATCAGATATTCTTCTGAGCAGAGCTTGTTGCCACTTACAATTAGAATAAATCAGGCATCAGGGGCCAAATCACTTGGCCAGAGAGGGTCAGAGCCAAGTCATTTGTTTGTGCTCCAAAGGGTTCAGGGACACCAGTTTGAATTAGAGTCGTTTTAGTGTTGCGTTTTAAGAAAAAAGAGCCAAAATTATAGTGATTTTCTTAAAGTAATTGAAAAAAATCTGTGGCAGCTAAGACTTCATTGGCTATGGATATTTACTCTCCCAGAGCTCCATCTAGTGGAGTCGATGAAGTATTACATTTATCATTTATTTGAATGCCCCTGAGTAAGTCAGTCTGTGCTCTCATTTGAAAGTCTTCTGTGATTAAGCAAATAAAGCGCAGTAACTGCAAACTTCTTCAACATCACTCTGAATTTTAAAAACTTGTAATGTAAGCGTTTGCAAAAGAACACAGTTTGTTTCAAGGTTGTAGCTTAAGTTCAGTGGTTTGTTCAGTCAAACACACTCTGAAGTGCATACATATCTTTGGGGAGTCACAGCCATCATTCATAAACGTGTTCCAGTGTGCCACTTTAACAATATATTATATAAGAACTGTCTATTTGCACGGGGTGCACGGTGGCAGAGCGGCTAGAGCTTCTGCCTCTCAATAAGGAGATCGTGGGTTCGAATCCCGGACCACCCCAACATCGTGGGTTCGGATCCCGGACCACCCTAACATCACACGATCTCTCTGGGTGGAGTCTGCATGTCCTCCCTGTGTTACCGTGGGTTCTCTCCGGGTTCTCCGGCTCCTCCCACTGTCCAAAGACATGACTGTGTAGGTTAATTGGATATGAATGTGAGAGTGAATGGTTGTATGTCCATGTCTCTGTGTTTGCTGCGACGAGTTGGCCACTGTCCAGGGTGTACCCCGCCTAAGGCCCAAAGTCACTGGGATAGGCTCCAGTCACCCGCGACCCCTAACGGGAATAAGCGGTAGAAAATGAATGAATGTCTATTTGCACTACCACATTTGCACATTGCACTGTCTGCCAACTGTACATTCTGTATATAGTCTTAGTTTATCTTAGTCTATTTTATTCTTAATTTTATGCATGCCTTTTTAATATATTTTATTATATTTTATTCATTGCTTTATGTTGCACCTTACGCCGAAGCAAATTCCTATGTTTGTGAATTTTTGATCACTGACAATGGAAATAAACCGTTTCTGATTCTGATTCTGAATATTCCATTGCGGATCTATCTAGAGAAGAACTATCCAGAAGGAGAAGTGGGAACCAGTGAATAACTAAAAATAAAAATACAATTAATGGTTGGTAGAATAATATTCCAACCATATATTATTTTGCATGTATCTTATGTAGCATAGTCTTTACCTTTTACCTTACTATTATAATATACATTACTGTACGTTCAACCTCACCACCAAAGCAAGTTCCTAGTTTTTGTTCACCGACAAGGGCAATAGAAACCCTTCTGATTCTGATAAACCTTTATCAAGTAGTTTGTACTCAAGTAAGAGACACACACACACACACACAGACACAGACACAGACACACACACACACACACACACACACACACACACACACACACACTCACTCACTCACTCACTCACTCACTCACACACACACACACACACACACACAGACACACACACACAGACACAGACACAGACACACACACACACACACACACACACACACACACACACACACTCACTCACTCACTCACTCACTCACTCACACACACACACACACACACACACACACACACACACACATATATATTACTCATGTAGAAGTAAAAAGTTGTGACCCAAATAATTACTAACAAATATTTGGAGAAACTACTACTAACAGAGTAACAGTTCAGTTTGTACATAAGGTGCTTGTAAAATGTCATTTTAATTCATGAGTAAGTAATCGGACAAAAAAACATTAAATGCATAGAATCTGGATTTTTAAAAGAATATACTCAAAAAATAAATCACCACTTGGAGATCAAATAATTTAATTTACAAAACAAGTTTGTTTGTTAGTTGTTAGTTTGTTACTTTCTTTCTAAGATTATTATATTAAGATTTGGATCTCAAGACAAAAATCCAATCAGAAACCAGAATGAGCCTTGCATGAGTAGATTCATTTAAGATAAGCTAGACCTGCGCAGATCTAATCAGTGTTGATCGACGTTGATCTAAAGGCGGTGCTCCTGGTTAGTGGACAGCTCTCCTCCTGTCTCTCTGCTGTCTGTGAAATTGCTCCTACACTTCAGTTGAGCCCCTGCAGTTTCATTTGCGCCATGATGCTAATGTTGCTAATGTCTACACAGAGATAATATCAACAAAAATAAACACTTACTCTTGGACTATAAAATACTGTAACACTGTCCGAGTTAATACATTTAATTAACTAGATTTTGTCTAATTTCACAGATCCATAACACCCTTCACTCAAAGAAGTAAAACACAATAATCAACTCAAAACAACAAAGAAAACCCTGAAGTCAGACAGGCTCACATCCATCTCCACCACTGGGGGCACTGCAGGGTCCCTCTCTTCACCATCCACAACCCCACCCCCAGCAGCAGTGCGACCTTTGACCCGATCGTGATGGTCAGGAGCAAGGTGAGTGGTTCAAAGCCCCCTGCCCTTACACAGAGGGGTCGGGGCCTTAGGAAATAGAGTGTGGCCTGGTCCTGCCCCAAAGGGTTGGTGGCCGTGCAGGTGTAGTGCGTCTGCGGTTTGACGTCTTGTAAGCGGCCGATAGTATAGTAGTAGGGTTCCTCGGTCAGCGGCGCAGCTCCAGAGCCCTGTAGCCACACATCCAGGTCCAGCCACTGCACATCGGGGAGTGGAGAGCCTTGCACCCGGCACACTGCGCTGAAGCCGGAGGCCGAGCTGCCCTCCAGTGTCACAGAGACGATCTTTGGAGGAGCTGCAGGCACAGAACAAACTTTATGATAACAACACTTATTCATGTTTTACTAAATCTTGAACAAAGACTTAAAGGGATATTGATGATTTTGGAGGAAGGTAGACTATTTGCGAAAAAGAGTGCATGCTCCGTCTCCCTAGCCCCCACTTTTCTGCTTCACAGTCATGAGTTGTAATGCTCCCATTACGCACATAACGCGCAGTGTGTTGGGCATCTAGTGTTCCGAGGAGCACCAACTTGACTAGATGGTTTGGATTGAATGACAGAATAGACTATTTGTGCAGCAGCTGCTCTGGTCCTTTTGCAAATAAAACAGGGAGCCTACAGAAGGCATACTTTGTCTTTAGTTCTGTATCATTTCAAAACTAAGACTCATCGCCACTTTCTCTTTCTCAAAAATGAGTTAGAGACGCACACATAGCTCCACTAAGCCCCTGGTCAAACACCAAAATAAGCTTTAGTTGATGAAAATCAGCCTCATGTTGAGTTACTGTATAAAAAGTGAAAAACAGTGAATGAAACAAGACATCCAGCTGACGCAGCAAACCATGGAGCTGACACGCTCTGTACAAGTGGTTTTATAATCCACTTGCGTTCGTATTTCAATTGCATGTTTGCATGTGTATGACAAGCAGCGCACACACTGGACCAAACTGATGGGGGAGGGGCAAATCATAGGCCAACATCGCCTTCAATATGGTTTTGATAAATGTGAAAAAGGAGAAAAATTGTAATGTAGCAGCTCATTCATCCTTTCATTTTCTACTGTTTATTCAGTTAGGGGTAACTTTGGGCCATAGGCGGGGTACACCATGGACAGGGGCCAACTCAGACCAGGAGTGCATGAGGAACACTCGGTGTCTGTAGAGTTTAATCAGGCTAGACCCAAGCACCAGCATAGTGATTGCTCCAACCGGAACGCAGGCCAGATATACGGACCATGCTCATGGTGGAATAATATCCTTGCAGAGAGCTTCAAACTTAATTTCTTTTGTGGAGGAATCAGGCTTAGTTGGGCGTTCAGCCGGCCTCAGGACCTAGCAGGAGTTGGGTTTGTTCTCTTCCTCTCCATATCAACTAAGCAATTACTCGAGAATCTAGGCGCATGTGTGTTAAATAATGACTGTCCATGGCCGAACTCTGGTCCGTTTAATCAGTCCAAATGAGGTACGTGTGAATAACAGAAAGCGTCTATGGTTTACAGCCTGTAGGGTTTTCTTGAGCTTCTGTCCTGCAGAAGAGCAGGGGGAGGGCTGCATGTGATCACTAAAGCTGGAGCGGAGTAGGGAATAGGGTCTGTGTCAATTTATTGTCAAGTCAATAAACTGAGTGATAAGTTGATAGCATTGTTATATATATATATTTTTTGTATTATCGGCATCAAACCCCTACAATGATATGAAGGGGGTTAGAGGCATAGAGGCAGGAGGGCACCAGTGTGTGGTCTTCAACGATACTATTGTAGTAGGTATTTTTCTCCCAAGTGGCTGGAAAAGATTGAAGAAAAAGATAGTCCTCCTGAAAAGTGACACAGTGCACCTTAAACTAGAGCCATGACAATGTTTCACAGTAAAGCTCTTGCTCACAGAACGGAAACAATTGCCTATACAAACTGTCCTGACCTTCTACCCTTACTCTGGTGCCCATCTTGTCGCTGTGCTCCTTGCCTTGGATTTCCACCTGGCAGTAGTAGCGCCCGCTGTCCTGTAGGGTGGCTCCGTTGATGCGCAGGGACAGGTCATGTTCTCGTGGGTTTCCTTCCAGACGGTACCTAGTTTCAAACAGAGCAGGTAATGCAGCTCAGAACAAGAATGTTTCACTGTAATGTCACTTTAAAGGTGCACTATATTACTTTTCTATTCTATTCTTTTCGATTCAATTGAGTTTATTTTTGTTGCGCCCAAAATCAACAACAACAGTTGCCTTGACGGGCCACAGGTAGAAAGCAGTTCAAATAAACTTAAATGTTTAAGAGAATTCAATAAATGGATAACTGTCCCAGAGACGATGGGTCATCATCTTCTTGTCTCTATGGATGTTACTGTCAAACCATAGCAGCCCACCAGCCTTGTACAAGGCTCTTCAACAGATAAGTGAAGGAAAGTAAGAAGCTGATTACCCTACGTAAAGTTGGCTCACATTATACTGTGGGATTTTGAGTGAGGGCACGTGTATGGTGTGTCTTGTGGCAGTGTTGGGCGTGACTGTACGAGTGTGGAGCCAGGCCGAAGAGCGCGGCAGAGGAGGCAGTGGGAGCAATTGGTGATTCTTAAAAAAACGACTCTGTTGGGGACATTACTGCATTGTCTGGAATATTCCACAGTTAGGCATTACACTTATTTGTGTTGCATTTATTGAATTACAGGGGTTTTATTGCTCAAAAAACAGCATGAAAATCATGCATTCTTCTGTGAGCTGGGTTAAATCACGTTATATTAGGTTAAATGTTCATTATTTCAATAGTTTTGTGTCTTTTTTAACCCTATTTAACTAAAAGATCCATTTTTTAAATTTAAAAATCGAGTAAACACTGTCATATTTATCAAAATTATATCATCTCACGACCCCCAGCTTATCCCTCGCGACCCCTCAGGGGGTCTCAACCCCCACTTTGGGAACCACTACCATAGCACACCTTTAATCTCTGCTATGTGAGAATGAAGAGAGCCAATGCCAGTGCATGACAGGTTGGATTTCTCAATTCACTAAAACACAGTAAAAGTAAGTGTTTGTTAAAATATTTACAATCTAGGGTAACTGAACAAAACAAACAAAGAAATAATAAGCTGTAAGTACTGTACAAGTGCTCATACTTGACTCCAGATTTGTTCTGCTTATCTATCTCTAATAGTTAATTTCATCAGGGTTTAAAGTCACGTGTGTTCTGTTACCTCTGGTCCTGATGCAGAGCCGGCTCACAGCCCTCCGCACCGCTCCGGCTTACACAGTGGAACACCAGGGCGGAGTCTGCCCCATGTCCCCGCCTCCAGCTCACCTGCAGTGAGGCATGATGGGAGTGCAAGGGGTGACTAAAGGAGCAGGGCAAGACCATGGGGTAGCCCTGAATGGCTCTGACCTCTGCTTGGACAACCAGGGCCCAGCCGTCATCACCTGCAAGAGCTGCACCAGAAGAGCTGGGTTAAAGGAGACATATTACACAGAACACAACTCGACTGTGGCTCTGGAACAGGACATCGGAATAAACACTACTCTACGACGGACAATAACTGTTCTTATTCCACTGAAGATCAATGTAATAACTACATGAAAAGTGATAGGAAGCTTCCAGTGATTGACTTAAACAGTAGAAGTGTATGCACAAGCTTATTTCATCAAAGAATCTTTAAAAACGTTTTGTGCACCCATTGAACATGCTATATCAGATACTTGAGATAAAAGGAAAGGCGTTAGGGGTGTGTCTAGGGAGTGGCCTGGAGTGGCACGTGTCACCCCTGATCTAAAATCCAAATCTGATAGGCTACTCCAGGTGCCACTCCCACACCCACGGAATACATAGCAAAAGTTTGTTGTTGATGGATGTGTTTAACTTTTTGGCGGTAATGGAACTTTGTTTGAGCCTTTCATTTGGAATTTATTTTCAAAAAGGTGCCGTTTGGGATTGATGTGTAAGCCATAGACAACTAGGCTAACTTACTAGCAATTTAGTTGGACTAACCACGAAACTCGAAGCTCATGGACACAGAGAACGGGATGAATGAACTCTGTTGGATTTGCCTACACCCGATGGCCAAACATGGACATGCAAAACAAGTGATACACAAAGTGAATACATTTTTAATCTCATCTGATGAAGGAGCAGCAGAGTGGTGAGTGAGAATGAACCAGTTCGATGTGGGTAATGCAGTCTATATATGGAGTGGCCTAATAGTGAGATAATGTGCAGTTCAGTTGTTACATGACATATTCAGAATTGCCATGTTCTAATCTCTCCTGTGGTTGTATCAATCATCTGGTGCGCTGTTACAGAGGTGGCCTTATAAATTACATCTGTACCATTTTAAACTGTTGTTTTACCAACTGAAAGGAAGAGTACATATCTTCAGAGATCTTATGTGCCTACAAGAGCTCTGTATAACCTTTTTAACTAAATGTTATACACAGAGGCTATGGAGTCGAGTGCACAAGCTGGCTGTAAGACTGATCTGGAAGGACCCATATTCTGCTATTTTCCCCATTACATAGTCTATCCTAAGGGCTTTGTTGATAATATATATAAGATACAAACACTTTAATATGTTTTTTTAACATGTTTTATTATAATGAAAATATTTTTGATTACATTATTATTATAACACTAAATCCTTTTTCCTACTTTCATTTTAGGGTGTAAGGCAGTCAGTGTCACTGTCCATCCTGGCTTTAATGTGAACTGCCTCAACATTTATGCATTACAAAACATAATAAAATAAAAAAATAACATCTGCCATGGGTCAATATGTGGGAGAACACAAGAAGAGTAAGTGTATGAAAGTTTTATAACATTCCATGTCAAAATATAGATAGAATAAACAATTAACTATAATAAATACAATATTTACAAAAATGACAATATGGCTGATATTTATATAAACATCTAAACAAACATCTGTTTAGTTTTCCAGCCGTCTCAGATTCGTGGCCAGTAGAAGTTTTGAGCTGGTGTTGGGGATGACTCATGACAGGATAAGGTGGTTCTTCTGTCGTGTGCCGCTCTCCAGATACACCAGGAGCTTCCTGATCCTGATGGACAGTACGTGGGGTTTCTGCATCGTGGTCAGGTCCCCCGCTCGACTGAACCTTGAAACGTGTGCAGCAGTGACATCTTCTTTTGAGGCCTTCTCAAACTGTGCACAGGTCTTCAGGCACAGAGACAGACTTTTAACTGCTCAACAAATTTGTCAGGTTCTTTTCAGTGAAGACGAGCTGCATCAACTTGGAGACATATCCTAAAAAAGTATAAATAGTTTAGAGTTGACTTCCGGGTTATGGCACGTTTGTGAGCGGTCACAGGCGTGGATGGCTCACGGCTTAAACCCTAAAATCAATTCTTTAAACTTGACTGACTGGAGTATTTTTCACCCAGACTCAACTCAATAACTTTTATTAACGGAACCAAGTCCGTGAGACCTAGCCAACAGACTGTAAAAGCGCCATCATTAGTTCCTCTACATAGTGACGCTAGCTTGAACACTGTTGCTAATGGTAGCAAAGCAACACAGCTAGAGCTAATCCCAGGTGTCCCATACACCGAGAAACAACATGCCGACTTGCTGACAGTCATCAGTGGCATAAAAGGGGACATACTGTACGGTCACATTTTCAAAGATTAGATGTGGCGGAGGATGACATAACCACTCTCCAAGAGAAAGTTAAACAACTGCAACAAACGGTGAAGGTTCTAAGCCACAAAGTGAATGCCCATGAGAACAGGAACAGACATCCTAATGTGAGATTGTTTGGATTACCTGAGAAGGTTGAGGGCGCTGACGTGCGTTTTTCTAGAGAGGTGCCTCAGGGTAGCGCTTGTTAACTGTTTTATCTCGACCCGCATTATCGAGAGAGCACACAGGATTGGACCCATAAACTCATCATCTGCAACACCAAGAGTAGTTCTCATGAAGTTCATGAATTTTTTGAGAGCAGCTAAGAAAATGAAAAACGTTTACTACAAAGATCACCAAGTCAGTTTTTTTCCAGATCTGTCCTCTGAGACTCGCCAGAAGCAGCAATGTTTGATGGAGTGAAAGCCCTGCTTCACACTCTTAATGTACAACATGGTATGCTGTATCCCTCTCACTTGATCATCACACACGACGACAGAAGCATGGTTTTCAGATCGGTCATGCAGGCTGAAGACTAAATCAAGAAAATAGCCCAACATTCAACGTATGACAATTCAATTTATTTTTGTAGTGCCCAAAATCACAACAGGTGCCTCGATGGGCGATGACTGATGTTCTTTTCAAGTCATTTTCCAATAAAGACTGCATTATAGTAAGTGAATATGTTATATTCTTGATAACCATTTTGACTACATTTGAATGGGGTGCAATGTTCCATTAAGATAACTGAGTTCTCTGCCTGGTCAGGTCTTTCCCTTTTTTCAGCACACTGATTGTAAACTAGTTATGAGTGTGCAGTTTAACGTTAACCGCTGTGTGGACGAGACGTTCTGTATAACACAAGTTCAAAGTCTAGAGGGGTTTACGTTTGGGGAAATGTGCAGGGGGGTTTTGTCAGGATTTTCACTCAAAATTATCTCTGAGTCCAACAGTGGTTCTACATAACACAAATGTGACAATGAAAGAGGAACTGTTATTGAGCCTGACAGCTCTACTATAACTATATCTAGCTGGAATGTTACAGGTCTGAATAAAATCCTTAAATTGAAGAGAGTGCTGGGCAGAATTAAACAGATTAAGAGCAGGGTATGCTTTCTACAAGAGACACATTTATTGGAGAAAGATATGAACTGAATTTGGTCTAGATGGCCTGGACAGGTATTCTTTTCTAGTTTTACATCTCATGATAGGGAGTTCATAATACTAATACTAATTCACAAGTCAATTCCTTTCCAATTAAGGGACAAACACCTAGATCCACCTGGGAGATTCTTAGTGGCACCATTGTCTCCACATCAATTAATCTTATAGGTTTATATGCTCCTAATAGAGATTATGGAGATCCTGCGTTTTATCAACATTTTTTCTTGACTATGTCAAGGTGATTTTAATTGGCCCGAGCCAGTAAACTGGCGAGGGACATTGTTCTTCGTCGGTTTCTTGCTTATTATTTTTCCCGTTTTCTTACTCTTCGCGGGCCTTTTTGACCCAGTAAACATGCACGAAAAGTCTTCAATGGGGGTATAGTCGCGAATGGCCCGGAAAAGAATTTTGTATTTCGCGCGTCTCGAGAGCGTCCGACCCGACCCGACCGAACAGCACCGGCCCGAATCGGACCCTATGGGAAATGGGCTGAGCAAATTTTGCCCGACGCGCACGAAACTCAGAACAGTGATAGAGAACAGTGAACCGAGCAAAACATGACATTGGAGCGCGGCCCTCGGACCAAGCTCACGGCGGCCATATTGGATCGAAGTCGCCACGCTAGTTTGACTTTTTTTTTTTGACGGAGAACTTGTCCTAGGGCTTTTGCCACACGTGGGTCTGGCACACATTTACGTGATCGAGACACATTGAAATTTAATAATCTGCTACTTTTATTCGGATATCTCAAATGGTTTCGCCGTGGCTCGCCGTACAAGAACGCCTTTGTTTCCTGTTTTTGCGATCACATGTCACGGCCACACGCTTGGACTGAGAGAGCTGTAATTTCAGTCACGAGTGCGTAATTATGATCTGAATGTAAAGCATTAATAAAAATCAATAAAAAGTACTCGCTAGCGCCCCCTGTCTATTAAGTGAAACATCAACATTGTCCGATTTGGATGAAACTTGGGGAATATGTCCACTGCAAGGCGCCATGAAAAAAACTTAATTAGTGATATGGTGCATTTATCACCGTTGGCCACCAGGGGCGCAAAGAGTACTCATGAAATCATTTAAATAGCTCCTGCGCGCACATGCATACTCCGATCGACATGAAATTTGCAACACACGTAAACGTCAAGGAGCTGAATCCATTTATGTGCGCACAATAACAATCAACCTTACGGCGCCACCTGTAGGAGCGCACTAAATTACAATGGGGAGAAAAACAATTACTTTGACTTTTATTTGTGAAAATTGGCAGACAATTCCTAGACGGCCTCCTGATCAGACGGCCTATTTTTTACATTTTTGCCTCTAGAGCCTTCCAGAGCTCCTATTCATTCTCTATGGCAGTCAGACTGTCTTCACACAGAGAGGCAGCAAAGACCCACTAAGCAGTGAGTAACAGCCACCAAACTTAATACAATGTCTACATATAAGAGACATTAATGGTTCATAACCATATTTTTCATGCAGCTCAAATACAGCCTCTACAGCGCCACCTGTTGGGTCAGGCCTATGGAAAGGGAGATGCATTTATTTTGGAGGAGGCGTATCAAATTTGGCACGGTGATAGTCCACATAAAGACGACCCTAAAACATAATTGGTGCGCAGTGATCAGACAAACGACAAGGCGGCCATATTGAATTTAATTTTAGACGCCACTTTAAGTTTTTTTTTTCCATTGCAAAAGGGTCCTAGGTTTTTGGGCCTAGATCAGTCTAACATACACGCTCCTGATCTGGACGCATTGAAATTCGATTAAAAACCAATTTTTGGAGATATCTCTTAGGGTTTACGCGTGACTTCCTGTCAAATATCGCTATCATTTCCTGTTTTTTTGCTTATCCCTCAAAGGCACGTGGACTGTGCCTACAGAGCCCAAATTGCCACCAATGATGGAGAATTGAATATTACACAAAATAGACTAGGGAGCACAGGACCACTAATAACTATAGCGCCCCCTACAGTTCAGTTAAAAGTGTCCAGATTGTCCGATTGACACCAAATTTTGGGAGATCATTCTTTGCTTTATAAGATGCAAAAAAGTCAATGGGACCCATGGCCTATTTTTTACACTTTTGCCTCTAGGGCCCTCCAGAGCTCCCATGCATTCTCTATGGCAGTGATTCTTAACCATAGGGCCGGGGCCCAAAGTAGGGCCGCGAGCACCTCCTTGAGGGCCGCACAATCACTAAAATATAATACATTTAATATGAGATTGGGCCTCGAGTTACTTTAGACAGAAATAGTCGGGCCACAAGGTAAAAAAGGTTAAGATCCCCTGCTCTATGGGAGTCTGACTCTCTTCAAACAAAGATAGAGCAAAAAGCCACTAAACAGTGAGTAACAGCCACCAAACGTATTACAGTGACTCCTTTTAAGAAAAATGAATGTCCCATAACACCATTTTACATGCAACTCAAATACAGCCTCTACAGCGCCACCTGTTGGGTCAGGCCTATGGAAAGGGAGATGCATTTATTTTGGAGGAGGCCTATGAAATTTGCCACAGTGATAGTACACATAAAGACGACCCTAAAACATAATTGGTGCGCAGTGATCAGACAAACGGCAAGGCGCTCATATTGATTTCAATTTTAGACGCCACTTTAAGTTTTTTTTTCCATTGCAAAAGGGTCCTAGGTTTTTGGGCCCACATCAGTCTAACATACACGCTCCTGATCTGGACGCATTGAAATTCGATAGTTTTCCAATTTTTGATGATAGCGTTTACGGTATAGCCATGGTTCGCCATCGCAAATCGCCTTCATTTCCGGTTTCTTAAAATCATTCTCCAAGCCACAGGCATTGCCGTACAGAGCACAAACTGCAACCACAGATGCTGAATCAAATATTAAACAGAACAGACTCAAGAGCACATGAGCACTTTTCACTATAGCGCCCCCTGCTGGTCATGTAAAAGTACCAACATTTTTGGATTGCCACGAAATCTTGGAGTCTCAAAAGCTGCAAAAAAGTCAATTACATCGATGACCTATTTTGGATCGTTTGGCCTGGGGGGCCACGTACATTCCCCATGCATTTCCTATGAGACATGACAAGTCTATGGAGAGGCCAACACTATTTCGAGCAAAGTCAGTGAAACTCGGCAGACGCATTATTTAGAGGATTTCGATCGAAAAAGTCGATTACATTGAAGCCGTGTTTTGGACGGTTTCGCCACTTCTGGAGAGCAGCGCCCGCCAATGCAGTTCTATGGGGACACCGCCCGGTGTGAGCGGGGGGAGGGGGGGTGTCACGGGGGCCCGGGCGACGCTCAGAGGAGGACGCCGGCACCCCAGGGCGGTGTAGGACCGGCCGAAGCCACGTGGGAAGGCGGTCGCGCGCGTGGCGAGGGCCACCATCGCCGCTTTGCGGCTTTTATTATTGTTATTGTTAATTATTATTAACCCTGCATTGGACAGATCAAACAGCTCTGACAGCTCTCATCAAACAAGCACGAAAAACAATTGAAAAATTTATAAAGGACCTTAACTTTGTGGAAATTTGGAGACAACTTTACCGACATAAAACAGAATATTCATGTTAATCTGGCACTCATAAAATCTTCTCTCGTATAGATTTCTTTTTTGTCTCTTCTGGCCTTGTGTCTATGGTGCAGGAATGTCAATATGATTCTATAATACTCTACTGACCATGCCCCGGTCATTTTATCTACTCAATTTCCACAGTTTCGCTCATTTCCGCTCCCTTTTAGATTTCAAGTGAGATGGCTAAAATCAGCTGAATTTGAAAAATGAATTGAGGGAGGGATAGTAGAATATTTTTATTTCAATACAAATAAAACAAGTGCATCAATAAAATGGGAAGCATTTAAAGCCTACATACAGGGAGAAACAATAACTTTCACCAGACAAAAACAAAAAGTAATTTGAACAATTATAGGATATTGAAAAGCAAATAAAAGACTTGCAAGAACAGTTGTATCACTTTGATGATACAGAAAAACAACAGAGACTTCGCCTTTTAAAATTGGAATATAACAAGCTCAGTGCAAACAAAATAGCGACGCAGCTATTATGGCTTAAACTGTCGTACTATGATTAGGGGGAGAAAGCCAGACGGGTTTTGGCCAGAAACTTAAGACAATACTCTTCGCTAAAATAGAGGAAAGTAACACAGCAATCAGAGAGCTCACAGGTCAGATAGCTTCACTTGTGTAAACTGTCCAACGTGACAAAAGAAATGACAATGACAACCCAACCAAGAAATTCAAAAACTCAACTCTGCGACAGAGAAAGCAATGCATTGCATGCCAACAAGAGAACAAAGACTGCGACCATTGCTTTAAATGTGGCAGCAGAGTAGAGTAAGGGGAAGTCAGAAACAGGGAAACTGGAGTAGGCTGTGACTGAGGGACGCGCCACAGCTCCATGACCAAAGTCCCCAAGTGCTAAACCCCATAACTCGAAAAACATAAAAAGGTCCAGCATGTAGAGTCAAGCCAAAGCAAGCAAATTGTTTTACCATAGACTGAGATAACTCGTGCCAAAGCTTAAAGACCAACCATCCAGCATGTTTAACCTTAGTGCAAAACACAAAAGTGTAGCATAGCTGATAGGCAAAATGTGTCTAGTTTGGTGCAAAATGGACAAGTGTAAAACTCAAGCTCTGTGGGACACGCACAAGTTTCAATAATGTGTGAGTCATGGAAATCTAGCAACTTACCTGATTTAAAACTCCACCCTATGAGTGATCTACAAACTACTGATGAACTTTTAGACTTGAGAGCTGTAAACAGATCTGAAATCCCTTTTCAAGTTTGGGTAAAAGTTAGACTAAGCATTTGTGATTCAAAAGGGAGAGCTGCAGCTGAAATGTCTTAGTTTCAAGTTGTGACGTTATGCAAAAGCCAATAATAGGGTTTAATGCAATTGAAGAACTGATAAAACAGGATCCTACAGAGTCTAGTGACAGAGTAGTTTTACTCAGAAGTTCACTAACCCTAACCCTAAAGGTTGGGGCAGGAAAAGCAGAAGCGCTTTTTAACCTTATCTATACAAGTACAAGTGAAAATGTGACTTATACAGCCAGAACAGGGCGCACAGTTGTTATTGTTCCAAGTGGACAAATACACTGCATTAGCTGTCCCATTAAAACAGATCTGAGACTAAAAACTGAAGTGCTTTTTGAGCCAGATGTGACAGTGTGGGTGTATGTCCAGTAGATGGCACCATCCCTACTATAAAAGTTCCCCAGACCACTCGCTCTTTCTCTGTGTCCGATAAGCTTGTCTTCCGGGTTGGTGGGCTGTGCCGACAGGTCACGCTCGGTCGCGCTCAGTCTTCTGCTTGTCAAATATAGATATTTTACTTAAGACTTGATGATTTAACTCAGCAAACTGTAATAGATCTACTTTGTAGTGCCGCGGTGAGGCAAACAGCCCCGCGTTGCGCTGCCGTTATGGCGCCCCATCACAAGGTGTGTTGGCCACTAGCAGGTCCTTCGCTGCAGCCGGTGGTCAGGTTGGTCATGTCCCCCACCGGGGTCCTCCGTTGAAGCTGGTGACTGGGCTGGTCCGTCATAGAGCGTGATGGCTTCATTGTGGACGCATGGTATTTTTGGCTTGACGCTTGTTAGCAATTAGCAACCTCTGTCCTGGGTAACTAAAAATGTCTTTCCCTAGGCTCCGGGGTTCAACGCTACGGGCACAACACCTGCTGTCTTGCCTTTTTGGCCTTGCCCTTAGTCTTGCCTTTCTCTTTTATTTCTTATGATAATCTGTGGATGTCAATTAAAGCAGTGGTCCCCAATCTTTTTATCAACTCTTGACAATTGGGGACCTGGTTGGGGACTACTGAACTAAAGGGACTGAAAGAACTGTGGAGAACGAAACCTGTTAACATGTGTAAAATGAACTGAACTGAGGTTTTTTAAATAAACTGAAGAAAATTGTTAACATGAGTGACCTAACATGAAACCCTTAAAGTAAATAAATGTTAACTTATGAAAATGGAACCTAATGCCTCGCTCAATGTACTTACCTATGTGCCCAATATTCTCCAGGTGAAATTCCTAGGGTGGCGTTTTTGGAATTATTTTTCATTCATTCATTCATTCATTTTCTACCGCTTATTCCCGTTAGGGGTCGCGGGTGACTGGAGCCTATCCCAGTGACTTTGGGCCTTAGGCGGGGTACACCCTGGACAGTGGCCAACTTGTCGCAGGGCTGACACAGAGAGACAGACAATGACAGACAACCATTCACTCTCACATTCATTCACTAGGGACAATTTAGAGTTATCAATTAACCTACACAGTCATGTCTTTGGACGGTGGGAGGAAGCCGGAGAACCCGGAGAGAACCCACGGTAACACGGGGAGGACATGCAGACTCCACCCAGAGAGATCGTGTGATATTGATGATATGGAATTATTTTAGTTAGTATAATTTATAAATTTACATCCACTCATATGGTCACACTTGGATGAATTTAAACTTTAACTGCCAGTTGTTAAATGTATCAGGCACTGCCAAAAATGATAAGATTTATGTCACTAACACTGCACAGTGTGGCATAGTTTTGCCAGCAAAGACATTTTTATATAGAATTGAGAGGGTGACACACAGCTATCCAGTTACTCTTGACCAACCTCAGGTTTGCTCAGTAGTAGCTGAAAACTTTCAATGTCCGCCTAGCTCATCTAAAAAGCCTGGTGACCCACCTGTCAACTTGTGTCACCTCACCCGGGAACAACAAGCCGTTGTCATGGAGATGCTTAGGGATGAGTCAGGTGCATTTGCAATGCACAAAGAGGAATAGGTTTTACTGGCCTAACATGTACAAAGATATTGAGTTTTTCATTATTAAAGTGTGCAAATGTAACATCCAGAAAAAGCCTACAGTGCAGACCAAAGCTCCTATGGGTCATGTACCAGCTACTGCACCATTATAGACTATCTTCACCTTGAAAAAAAAAGCAGGGAAGGGTATGAGTGTATTTTAGTGTTACTTGACAACTTCACTAAATTTGCCCAAGCTTACCCGACTCGCAACAAATCTGGCAAAACTGCAGCAGATAAGATTTTTAATGACTATTCTCCTATTTGAGTTTCCTGATAAACTACACCTTGACCAGGGAAGATAATTTGAGAATAACTTGTTTAAACAGCTGCAAAAATATTCAGGGGTTGACAATTAAAAAACAACACCCTATCACCCACAGGGGAATCCAGCCGAGAGATTCAATCGTACTTTACTGGATGAAGACAAAAAGGGAAATTGGAGTGATTATGTAAACAAGGTTGTTCACGCTTATAACTGTACGACTAGTGAATTGACTGGTTACTCACCCTTTTACCTACTTTTTGGTAGACATCTTCCAATAGACTTAATATTTGGACTGAATGAGACAAGTGTAAAACACTTGAGGAATATGCTCAAAAATGGCAAAAACAAATGAAAGAAGCATATGACATTGCATCCAAAAATATCAAAAAGAATTTAGCAAGGGGAAAAACTTATAATGACCAAAAAAGACAAAGTTCAGTTACTCTTACCTAGGGACAGGGTTCTTGTGAGGTACATGTCAGAGAGGGGAGGGCCAGGAAAGTTGCGCTGATATTGGGAGGATCAGGTCCATGTGGTGGTGTCTCAAAAACGGGAAAAAAGCCCAGTTTATGAGGTTAACCCTGAGCGTGGCACCGGAAATGCTTGTATTCTTCATTGCCACATGTTAATGCCCGGAAATGCCTTGCCTCTTCCCCAACAAACTAGAACTGAGTCAAATAGTACAAAACCAAAACAACACACACACAAAAAAGACAAAACAATGAGTTACACGTCTGAGCATGAGGAAAGTTCAGATGACGAGGAACAATATTGGACTCAAAGATTGAGGTGTCACCACCATCACAACTCTCCAGAACTGTGACTCTGTGAATATTGGGTACAAACAGTTCATATGGTAAAATGGGAAAGTATATGTCAAAGTAAGGTTACTGTCTTCGTTTAAAGCTCCAGAGTACATAGAGAAGTGATAGTAACACATGTTTAGAGCAAAATGTAATCCTTGTGCTATTGATAACAACTCAACAAGATTATCAGCTACATGCTTGTCTAAGTAATGGGTACAAAGTGATTATATCACCTTTTGGTTCAATAGTATGGTATAAAGTGAACTAGCACTGTGAACATTTATTCTATTCTGATCATGCACCATTCTGTTTTGGTCGCATAAAAGTACATTTTTGGTTCATGTTAGCAAATATTTTGCTAACATTTGTTTAGCAGGGGAGGATTGTAGCACTTGAATAAGTGTTGGCTAAACTGTCTCAAATAAGCATTGTGAAAATTGTTATATTTCATATACTATTTTCAGTAAATTCATTGTTTTATTTAAATGCAGTTATCTTTGTGGAATGCTCTTCCATACAATATAAGAGCGGCCAGCTCGATTCTGAGCTTTAAATCGCTTTTAAAAACATACCTCTTTGCGCTGGCTTTTAATTCAAATTGACCTGAGCACTTTTATATATTGTATAAATGCTTGTGTTTTTTAAACATTGTGTCCAGGAATCTTTGTGTTTTTAATATTGTGTTGTTTTATTGTTGTTGTCCAGCACTTTGGGATAATGTCTTATTATTGTATAAGGTGCTTTATAAATAAAGATGACCTTGACCTTGACCTTATACATCTCCACTAACAGGTGGTGCTCACGTCAACGTGAGGTAAAAAAAAAAAGGGGGGAACAGAGGTCAAGTTGTTAAAAAGGCATTCTGTTTGTGACTGTAAAAAGAACACATCTGCTCTGAATGTTTTTTGCATATTACCGATGTTGGAGGTAATAAAGAGCTCAACTTTTCTACAGCCAAGTGTCTTTGAGTGGTGTAACATATGCACCAGGAAAAGAAATCTTTTCAGTAACATGGAAGTTTATCTCTGTGCCCAACTTGAAGCAGCTTTTGATGACATTGAGTTTCCTGTGCTTCCAGCCTTTCCCGCAATATCTCCTATGGCTAAACAAACACGAGTGGAGACCAACAAAGGCACTGAGGCAACCACGGCCACAATCCTCAAAGAGTTCTCCTCAGTCAGAAAACAACTCAACTAAAAGTTAGACAATGTCCAGAGCATGATTAAACACAACTCTGCAGAAATTGCTGAAATGAGACAAGAAGTCAAAGACAATAATAAACAAATAACTGCAATGAAAAACAAGCTTAAGACTATGCAGTTTATTACTCTAAAAGACAGTGTGAATGGGATTGATCCAGTCTAACACAACACAGGAGAAACACCCAGCAATTGTCAGAAGAGTAACTAATTTAGAAAGTGACACTCACAGATGGAACTTCAAGTTACATGGATTAGAGGAGAAGAAACACCGGGATCTGCAGGAGGAGATCACCCAGCTGTTCAAGGAGTTGCTGCCCTGAGGCGTGGAACCACCTCCCAGAGGCACAATCCAGAAGTGTCATAATCCAGTTCACTTCCCGTCGCATCAGAGATGCTGTCTGGCACCAGCAAAATGTTTCACTTCAGATGGGGTCAAGGTGCCTTTAAATACACTCCATTACAGTGGAGTGGAGTGTTAGTTTTACAGTCTTAAAATTTCAATATTTGAGCATCTACTCTAGTCATGCCATGCTACCCTATGGACTGCGGGCCCTCTGCTAGCCACACTCTACCCCACGTCCTGACTTTTTCCAACCTCCAGCTTCCCCTTTCAGGCCCTAGTATTCGACCTCTGTTCTCAACCTCAACCGCATCAAATTTGGTACTACCGCCGAGCACCGAGATGCCCTCAGCCACCGCCACCGGGCACCGAGATGCTCCATTCATCCTTGCATCTGCCATCCCTCCGACTCCATCCCAGCACTGAAGCCCTCGTCTCTCCCTCTCCCATGTCAAGCAGCTTTCGCCGTCAGCCCGACCTTCACCATCAGCCCGACCTGGCTGACCTTAGCCGTCAGCCCGACCTTTCACCATCAGCCTGAACTTTCGCCATCATCCCAACCTTTCGCCGTAAGCCCGACCTTTCGCCGTCAGCCCAACCTTCAGCGGCAGCCCGACCTTCGCTGTCAGCCCGACCTGGCCAACTTTAGCTGTCAGCCCGACCTTTCGCTGTCAGTCTGACGTCTGACCTTCGCCGTCAGTCCAACCGTCGCTGTCAGTCCGACCTTCGATGTCAGACCGACGATATCAGACCGAACCAAGTCAACATGTCAACGCTTTTCTCATGGAACTGCTCGACAACTTCCACTTGTCTCATAGGGCTCATCGGTTTCTCCACCCTTGACCCCTGTCGTAAGAGAAGACTCTGGGTCTGGCTACCCACTTGGAGTTCCTGGGCTTCACCATTGATACAGTCTATTCCAAGCCCCCTCCTGATCGAATAGCTGAACCCGATGTCTCTTCTTCTCAGTAATTTCCTCGTCGCCTCCCGCAACACTAAACAGCAGCTCTTGTCCCTCCTTGGTCATCTCGTCTTCTACATACGGACCATCCCCAAGGAGCAAGCCTTCATCTACAAACTCCTGATTCTTACGTCTTCCGTTCCACCCCTTCACATCGCTGCAATCCTTGCATGTCTGTTAAGTCCAAGCTACACTTATGAACAGAATCACATCCTTCTCCTAGAGCTCCTCGTCCTCCTGGAGGAACTCTTTAAAGCCACCTCCCTCTTGAGTGGTTCTGGCTCCACAGTCCAAGTGGATGCGTCAGTCCTAGTTCATCTGCAGCCTGTCCGTCCGTGGGAGTAGGATCTCTCCTTCACTGTGGTTCTCCCCGAGGTTTCTACTTTTTCCCATGGGGTTTTTTGTAGTTTTTCCTCGCCGCGAAGGAGGGTCAAAGGACAGGGGCATTCTGGGACAGTTATCTGAACTGCTTTTACCTGTGGCCCATCGAGGCAACTGTTGTTGTGATTTTGGGCATTATAAAAATAAATTGATTTGATTTGATTTGAACTCATCGAGGATCCAGCCAACATCCATCTTCTTACAGTTGGCACTCCACCAGCCGTTTTTGGGGTAAAGGGCAAATAATCAAACGCCCCAAGTTGCTCCACTTCGGCCCATCTTTTGCCTTATTCATGACTATCCCATCGTGATTGCCCTATCGTGGGGCCAGGAGTAGACGTCCATCTTGTGGCCATCCAATCCGATAACCTTACGATCATCGATATTATCCACAAGGCAGAAGTAGCGCACTCTCCGTCATGCCCTCCTTTCACCGCCTTCCCCGGCTGATAGCCACTCATCTTTTATCAGAGTAAAGTACATCCCGGGTAACCATAACTGCATGCCGATTCTCTTGTGTTTCACTTCAGACATTCACAATATCGGCTCTCATCAAAGAACGAATGCCAACCGCGGTTCTTCATTTCACATCTACCACGTTCTGCATCTTGATCCGCTCTGACCGGCCTCCTCCTGTCATCCTGCACAGCCTAGCTCCAGGACCTCGTCAGCCTACAAGACACTGTATTGCTTCCGTTCCTTCCTACCCTCTTCAGCATAGTGCCTCCTCAAGAAAGCATAACAACCGCAGTGGTAATTCGGCCACAATCTTCGTGCTCAAGCGAATTCTGTTCTAGCCCTTAGAAACCCTCCAAGAATTTGTCTTGTACCATTCGCTACCCTACCTGAAGGGTTTTCTCCACCATCGAGGCCAGACCGTACCAAAGTTCAGGTTCCTTCCATATTTCAAGTCTATCCTCACCCGGTCTAACATCAGCCCTAACTTCTTTTTCGGTTATTCTTTTCGTATCCTTCCACCTCCCGCCGAGGAATTCCACCACTTGCCATAACCTCCGCGACCTCCAGTCCACTCAGTCAGCACTGCTCCAGTAAGGCTTCTTTTGGGGGTTTTGAGGCCCGGGGGCCTGCAGTCCTCATCGCTAAAAGCCCCACAACTGCATTTATCATCTATTCTAATGCATTTTATCATTGTTCTCGTTCGCCAATAAACTTTCTGCATCCAAGCTTGAGGTTGTGGTCCTTGCTAGTGAAACGGAGATAAATCTGTTATCTGAAGTTCGGGAGCAGGACCACACCTCATCCACGCCCCTTCCGGTAGCTACTCTATTTAAGCTTCCCGGTCACACATACCAGTGTTCGTTGTTTCGTGCCCCTCCCTCACACCCTCTTCTAATATTCTGTCTTATCTCTTAGTCTGGGGGTATCGAGGCCAGGGAGCCTGCATCCCTCATCGCTAGAAGCCCCACAACTGCATTTATCATCTACTCTCATGCATTTTATCGTTGTTCTCGTTCGCCAATAAACTTTCTGCATCCAAGCTTGAGGTCGTGGTCCTAGTGAACTCCCTGTTATTAGATAACTGGCATCCTATATCATTACTCAACAATGACTATAAAATGTTTGCTTTTGTCCTTGCATCGAGTCTAAAGACCAGTTTACCTTCAATTATTGAATGCCAGTCTGGATTTATGTGTAACAGACACATCTCAACTAAGATAAGATTGATCCTTGATATACTTGACTGTAGTGACTTGATGCAAGACAAATTTCTGATCCTCTTTCTAGATTTTGATTCTCTTGAACATGGTTTTATGTTATCTGCTATTAGAAAATATGGGTTTTCCAATCAATTTTGTAAATCAGTTACAGCATTATACCATAACAGTAAAAGTTCTATCAAACTTTATAATGGTAAATCACAGAGATTCTATGGAAGCTTTATGGCCTCTTTGTTCATATTGAAATGTAAATGTTGAATGTAGAATTGTATTTTCAAAAATGAGAATTAATTTTGCAATATGAATTTGCATTTTTAAATTGCATTTTGCACTTTTTTTTCAATTTTGTAATTTGTATTTGTAATATTTGGAAAATGAAATGTTCAGTTTGACGATGTTTTTGCAAAATTGAAACAGAATATGAATTATTATTTTGAATTTAATAACATTACATTGCAAGAAAAATTGCTATGGCGTCTTGTACCCAATATTTAATTTGTACTTTGAACGTCTAAATTAGAATTGCATTTTTAAAATGAGAATTAATTATGCAAAGTTTACCTGTAATTTAAAATTGCATTTTGCAAAAAGCACTTTATTTTTCAATTTTGCAAAAATGCACATGTCTAGGGGGTTGGCATTTTGATGAAACCCAAGTTGAATTGCATTGGCCTTCATTGAAATGCATGTTGTGAAACAGCACCACCTTTAGACCTACGGTGTGCCGCAGGGTTCAGTACTCGGTCCAGTTCTGTTCACTCTTTATATGCTGCCCTTAGGTATGATCATCAGAAAGCATGGCATTAACTTCCACTGCTATGCAGATGACACTCAGCTGTATCTATCAATGAAACCTGATCAGACGCATCAAGTAGACAGACTTAGTGCCTGCGTGAAAGACATAAAAACTTGGATGACTCTTAATTATCTGCTCCTTAACCCTGAAAAAACCGAGGTCATTCTGCTGGGCCCTAAGCACCTGCGAGACTCCTTATCTGACCAGATAGTTTCTCTGGACAATATCACTGTAGCCCCCAGCTCTACTGTAAGAAACCTTGGGGTCCTATTTGACCAAGATCTCTCATTCAAAGCTCATATAAATCAAGCCTGTAAAACAGCCTACTTTCATTTGCGTAACATAGCCAAAATTAGAAAAATCCTGCCCAGAGACGATGCCGAAAAACTCATCCATGCATTTGTCACATCCAGATTAGACTATTGTAACGCTCTGCTTACAGCGTGTCCTAAAAGCTCTATAAGAAGCTTTCAACTGGTTCAAAATGCAGCAGCAAGATTATTAACAGGTACTAGAAAAAGAGATCATATTTCACCAGTGTTGGAGTCTCTTCACTGGCTTCCTGTTGAGTTTAGAATCAAATTTAAAATCCTCCTCCTGACTTATAAAGCTTTAAACAATATGGCCCCATCCTACCTCAAAGATGCAATAGTAGCGTACCATCCAAACAGAGCTCTTCGTTCTCAAAATGCTGGACTATTGTTAGTCCCCAGAGTCTCTAAAAGCACAGTAGGAGGTCGAGCATTTAGCTACCAAGCTCCTATGTTATGGAACCAGCTCCCTGTTCATGTAAAAGAGGCCGACACAGTCTCTACATTTAAGACCAGGCTCAAAACGTTCCTCTTTGAAATAGCTTATGGTCAGGCCAGTTAGGAACAGAAATAAAAACCTACAGTTTTAGCTACGCTGCCCTTGGAGCAATTCTGCTGGAGAAGTATGGCAGCTTGAACACTATCCTCTGGTTCTTCCTACTTTATCTATCAACAATATTTAATATTACTTCAACTGTAGTCTGTTCATTGCTGTTCACATGTTTCTCTTTCTCTCCACTTCCCCCGGGGAGTGGAGACTGTTTCAGACACTGCGGCGGCTGCTCCAGTGACGACCCCCCCCCCCCCACCTGTCTGGACGATCTATGCGCCACCCGCCTGGACAGCTGGATTAGCCACACCTCGTCTGCCTGGACGAACTCCTTCTACTTTAGATGAACTGTTCCTCATCTCCTGCTGGAGGATCTCTCTACACTGGTGGACTGCTCCTCGTCCGCCTGGAGGAACTCTTTAAAGCCACCTCCCTCTTGAGTGGTTCTGGCTCCACAGTCCAAGTGGATGCGTCAGTCCTAGTTAATCTGCAGCCTGTCCGTCCGTGGGAGTAGGATCTCTCCTTCACTGTGGTTCTCCCCGAGGTTTCTACTTTTTCCCATGGGGTTTTTGTAGTTTTTCCTCGCCGCGAAGGAGGGTCAAAGGACAGGGGCATTCTGGGACAGTTATCTGAACTGCTTTTACCTGTGGCCCATCGAGGCAACTGTTGTTGTGATTTTGGGCATTATAAAAATAAATTGATTTGATTTGATTTGATTTGATTTAGACTGCAAATGCATATCCACTTGGCTTTTTGTACCCAAAACTAAAATGAACAATTCTGAAATGCTAGTCATCAAGGCGGGACCTAGAAGGCACATGCTTCCCTCAGCCAATCAGGACGAGGTTCAGCTCCGCATACACTTCCTGCAACAGAGCCTTCTAATTAATTTTCTCTTCTTCTTTATCTCTGTTTGATTCTCACTTTACATGCTACGTTGATCAATGCTATGTCACTCCAACCATGCGAGTGTATGAGACTGACCCACCAACCTATGTTAGCACACAACTTCAACTCACGCTAGCTACAACTCTGCCTCACACTTGCCACGCAACTCTGACCCATACTAGTCATGCTATTCCATTCCAGGCTAGCCAAGCTAGTCAAGCTATTCCAACCTACGCTACCCATTCTAGTTATGCTGTGCCGACCCACACTAGCCAGGCTATTCCGACCCACGCTAGCCAGGCTACTCCGAGCCACGCTAGCCAGGCTACTCCGACCCAATCAACTATCCCACTCTATGCCACTCTTCTCCGGCCTCGTAACGTCCTCGCCACAGCCACCGGGCACGTAGATGCCCTCGCCACAGCCACCGGGCACCGAGATGCCCTCGCCATAGCCACCGGGCACCGAGATGCCCTCACCATAGCCACCGGGCACCGAGATGCCCTCGCCACAGCCACCGAGCACCAAGATGCCCTCGCCACAGCCACCGAGCACCAAGATGCCCTCGCCGCAGCTGCCGAGCCACAGCTGCTAGGGCCCGTGTCTGTGATGCCCTCGACCTTCCTCCTTCAGAGCCTTTTAACAAGTGGTTAATTGTTTCTGAGCATAGCTGGTCTTCTGCTTCGGTTATACTTTTACCCTATTGTCATTACAGCCATTCTTTGGGGGTTCAAATAGTGCAATGAGAAAGAATGCACCTTCTAGACAACCGTCTGCAGCAAATTCATCCAAAGGGAAATATTTTGTCGTTATCCCCGCAACTCTCTTCGGCCTACTCTGCTTGTCATTCAGGCTACTCTTACCCCAGGACACCAAATTTGATATTCAGACACTCAGCTACAAACTCCGCCAACCACCCCATTCCACTTCTGTCATGTTCAGCCACCATCTTCAACTACATTATTTCGCTCTCTTTCCACCTCACAATTAGCCACGATCATTCAGCGCGCTATTGTTTGACATGGCAGATCTCTTTCAAGTTTCCGTCAAACTCACTGACACATATCTGCAGTTTGTCACCGTCTCCCCCTACGCTGGGAAACCAAGTCTACCATCATCTTCGTACCCCGAGACCCAGTCTACCAGTCTATTACACATTTTACTACGCTGGTTAAAAACCTCATCCACACATCCAACATCTGTGCCCGAATACATCAGACCATGAATGTTCGATTCCAAGGCTTCTGTCCTCTCTGCTAATCTGTATCCTCTTAATTACAGTTCAGCCACCCGATTGCAACATTCGTCTACCAAAGCTGCTTGTCTTTACTCCGTTGGAGTAAGATCCTTTCCATCTCGTCTCCCAATCCATGTACCTTGTCGTGGTGGGCTGCCTAACTTTGCCGGTAACGATACAATTTCCTTCAGCATCAGCATGGCTTCTAGATTTCGTTAATAACGCCGGCATATTTCTCTTTACTCTGTTCACTACATTTGTGGCCAGGCATCCCAGGTCATCATCATGTAGCCACAATCCCTGGTCTTCTCGCACATATCTCTTCTACATCCAGTATAGTCCCGTCGATTGTCATCATGCTTATTCCATCATTGGAATCTTGCTCATCTTAATAAATCTTTTGGGGGTCCCGAATCGGTTGGACAGATCACCAAGACGGAGCCCCCACACTGAGTCTCTCCACCAGCCGTGGAACATCAGCATCTCTCAGTTCAATAAATCATTGTCATCTGCATCTCTTCGTGGTGGTGTGGTCCTTGCTAATGAACTGTTTTTATTACTCTTATAAGCATACATTCTTCATTTTACAATGTATAAAAATCGTCAAAATGTACAACGTATATAAAACTTCGCTCTGCTTAATAGCAGAGCAAAGTTAACGCTAGCGAGGCTAATGTTTTAGCATATCAGGCTGCAGAGAGTTTGATGCTATTCCTTCAGGCATAAGTACATTATTTAGGAGTTCAGACTTTATAGCACCTCTGTCACCGTCTCTCTCAGAACTCACTCAAACTTGTTTAGGTAAAATCTGCTTTTCTTCATCGAGTAATGGGAGAAATAGCAATAAGAGCCCTATTGTAAGAAACATTTCATCTTCTCCAGCTGTGATTTTATAATGGGCCAGATTTATTTCAAATTTAAGGTGGAGTCAAGTGTGGTCCCTGACACACAACTATTTAATAACAAACAAAATATAGGAAATTTCCTACAAAATATTTTAAGTCTAGTCAAATTTTAAAATATATATTAATGTTGATAATTTTGTGGAATGCACCCTGAATCTGTTGCTCATTTATTCTGGTCTTGTCCTGTCACCAAATTATTTGGAAAAAAGTAAATGCTTCCCACATAAACTCTTCTGTACTATAAAGGCAACATTTTCGGTTTCCAAATTGAGAGAATAATCCATAATGGTACTTTTGTCATTAATCTCATAATTATTTTTGGAAAAATACCCCATTCATAAAACCAAATATAAAAAGGGTTAGTTCAGTTAGTTTTTTCCAACTTTCAAATATCAGGTATAGTTTCAGTATAACAGTACACAGTATAACTCTCATAAATGTGTGCTTTGGAAAAAAACACATTTTGAAAACCTGTTTCTTATTCTCAAGAATGACTTTCTACTTTCCAATCTACATACTCGGCTTGGTGTTAAATTGATCTGATCTTACCTGTCTGATCACTCTAATACCAAAGCTTCTATATCCTTTACTTACACCAGTTTCATGTGTAGTTAAGTTACAATATTCTGAATTAGCTGTAACTATTGCTAACTATTTTGGCTTCTACACAGACACAGAAAAGGAAGCACTGACCTGAAGCTGATAAGCAGAGGAGAGCTGCAGCCAACACCCACAGCTCCATGCTTCTGACGGGGTCACAGAGTGGGACACACAGAGAGACACTCCACGGGTCACACAGCAGGACACACAACGGGGCACACAGCGGGTCACAGCGGAGGACACTGAGACACATTCTGAGTAATGAACTACTGACTGTGTCCGCATGCTTCCTCTTTTCCTGCACCAATCAGCTTTTCAGAACTAACGGAAATATATAAAGGGACTTCCTAAAAAAACAAACAAGGAAAAACTGGTCATCAAATCTGGAGTACTCTGCACTGGGAACTATTCACATTTTGCCAGGTTTAGAGCTGTCTGCAGGTTCTTGAACTGCTTTAAGGAGGGCGTACTCGAACATATTGTGCCATCATTCACATTCTCAAGCCTCAAAGCGGTGGTCTAGTCTGGGTGTCTAGATGTCTATCACGGATATCTGGGTTAAATAAACAAAAAACAACAATGCCATCCAAAGAGAAGGTTCTGGGACATTAGTATAATTCTGTATATTTAGTAAATTGTTTTTTGTTTCACTTTGTATTACTCATTCTACTCTAAAAACGTGTTACAGTCCACAATATTACAACTGTATATGTCCCAGTTATGAAATTACTATTACAATGTCCCGTGTACACATACCCAGAGACTCTACAGATACAATTACACAATTCTCTTTAAATCTTAGTCAATCAGAACAGATACTGCATGTAGCAAAATCCTTTTCCTCCAGGAAGTGTTCTGTCTCTGCCCTGATCTTAATACTTTTTACTTAATACTTCTATGGTCAGTACAAGCAAGACTTGCATCAGAAATGCACTTGTGTAAAATAAAATGTCTATTCAACAGACACGGCCCTGCCACTAGCAGTGTCAGAATTTCTTTTGGATAATGCTTGCATTTTTGACACAACTGACAAACTCATAGAAATTCAAAGCAAACGAGTCTTTGTAGTCCAGATTCAAACTTCATCCATTGTAAAATGTAAGCTCTGGGTGGCTCGTAGACCGCTCCAAAAGTTCTGCTACCCTGTGTTTCAGATCATGTCTCCAAACCCAAGGAGTTCTAACATACCCCCCCTCCCCTTTTAGGTGACTGGGTATGTTTCTTTACCCACGGCAGCCCTATTTGTAGTTTTGTTGACGCGAGAGTCAACGTGTACCGTTCAACCCTACAAGTATGAACCAGAATCTAACCTGTAGCACGAAGAAACTGAACCAGATGAGCCAATGGAATATAGGCTTGAAATGAACGCTTCTCAGTGGTTTGTTGATCAACTTGTAATTATAAACTATGTTACATTTCTATCAAAGAAGCTCGAAATAAACTGTAGTTTTACAATACTGCTGCATATGTTATGTCTTCCATGTTAAAAAAAAAATAGGGGCGTTCACACTGACTGCATTGTTATTTGGTCCAAAATATAGCACATTTTAGCAATTATGTGGATCTGATTTTGTCCTGTTCTATTTCTTTGTTTACTATTGGTCCAGTCCAGGTTAATATTTGGTTTAGTCATGGCTTGTGCAAAGTGCGAAGTTTGGTGCTTGCATGTACAAGTTTAAGGGATCACTGAGCAAGTTGCATAATATTTTAACTAGTTTGCCACCTCTGGCTTTAAGTGGAACTGCATTTTGTATGGTGCGCGTTCATTATGCGTATGCTTGTACGAATGAATGAATGAATTAATTAATTAATTAATATTTGATTGTATTTGATAGTGTTAACTTTGACAAAATTGCTAACTTTGAGATAAGTTGCAAACATTTGAGGGGAAAGGTACCCCGATATTTTTTGTGGGTGAAAATGTTTATATTACTGAAATATTTTAAGGTAATATTTATAGTAAGTGCCGCAAATAAAAGCACATTATCTCTCAGGCTCCGGTGTTTTACCATGTTTGTTTACTCACTGCTCAGCTGCGTATCATACTTAGTGTTCATTCCCTATTTTGCCCATACATACATACGCTGCTTATAACCTGCATATACATTGTATAATATAATAATATATATATACAACTATGAGTAAAACAATTGGTTTAATTTTTGCACTTTACAATACATTGGCTATGGACTATGCTTTTGGCCTATTGAGTGCACTCAAATAACCTTATGGTGACGTGTTTCTGAAGATTTTGCAGTGATCACTGTACTTAATTCCACTTTGTAAACCGCATAAAACCTTTGAGGACTCTAGCTCTGAATATGTGGACACAAGCAGGAGGACAGTAGAAGTGCTTCAGATGGTGGTCACTCGTGCCAGGTGTCTTCCTGGACATTATGCAGCAAAGAGAAGCCACAGCTCCACCTGGACCACCTCACCTCAACAGAGTCAACAGAGGTCCTCCATTTTGGAGCATGTGCCTAAACTACAAACTGATGCCCACGGATACTGAAATTAAATGCTGTGGACGCGTTCCATATTTGAACAATATTCTTGCCCTGGGTAACAGTCGTGAACCTGGAGTCGATAACCGGGAGTATCGATACAATGCTTATCAGCGACTTACAATGTGGCAGCATGGGCGCTTGGGTGCATTGAATCGCTGGTGATACCAAGCTACTGTATGTGGAAAATCAGGAACAACTTCCAGACCTATTTGGAGTTTATGTTGGCTATAAAGAAGCACCATTCAGACCACAACTGGAAAACTCTCTCACACTCCAAAAAGCTTTAATTTTAGAAATAAAGAAGTAACAGTTATTGTTCAGTTTTGTATTAATAAACGCATGTGCATGGCTAACATTGGACTTGTGTAAGCCTCTGCTCAGGGAAGAGATGTCATCGCCTACAGAAAGAAAGCAAACACTTACGTTGACATTGAAAAAGATACAAGCGATTTTACAGGCAAAGAAACTGTACCAAGAGTTTACAAAATGTTCTTATTGTCTTATTGCAGCTTAATAACTATTGTTGTCATGAGGCAGACATACCAGTCCTCTCTGGACTTTGTGGGTGCACCAATTCAGCAGAAGGAGGAGGGACAATACTAGACACAGATCAGAGTGTTTGAGGGTCTAGCATTTTGACTTCTTGGGAGACCCCCATTTGACTGAAGACGTAGGCTTAATATGTTTGACTGTAGCTCAAGGGTGTAGCTGGAGTCTTAACTTGTGAGTTTCTTCTCGTAGCTGTGGTCTTTTGCCTCTTTGACGGTGTGTACCTGATACCGCTGTGACTTCTTGCTGTACAGTGGTTTTTGACTGAAATAATTGACAATGGCCAATCATTTTACATTAAATCCAAATCCACTTTATTTGTATAGCACATTTTATAAACAGAACTGTTTCCAAAGTGCTGCACAAACACAAACATAAAACAGCATAACAAAGTACATAATAACAACTCAATTTGATCTTACGGCTTGTAAAACCAGTCAAATCAGATCCAAGAAAAATCATAAAACCATAAAATAGAGATAAATTAATAGAATAAATAAATTAAAAAATGATAAAACACAGACACACACATTAGAGGAAGAATATATCCTTATCATGAAAAGTAATAAAGTATCACTTATGACACTTGGCCAGTGTTATTCAGACGAGGCCGGTGGTCATGGTGATTGTAGTGCAATGCTGCAAGTAATGTTCTTGCCTCATTCACCAAAAATGAAAACAAAAACCATTTGCCAGCATACATGACAATGTGGTTTTGAAATAATTCCAATTGTGAGGTGGTCCTACAGAACAGAGCGTAAGGAACAGAACATCAAGTAATGTAGGGGTCATGACAAACAAACATAATAAACATCAAACAATATATTAGAATTTATATAGTTAGAAATACATAATATATACATAATATAAATGTAACATGTTCATGTTCTACTGATAGCCATGGATTTGTTTTTGTTTTTTTACCGAAAAGTGAGAAACTTCTCTACATCTTTCAGCCATGTGCAGGTGCCACATGTGACAGTGCCACATGTGCTGGAGACCAGGTGCTACAGGCTCTTTTGTGCTGTCTTCACTCAAAGGACCAGGGTCACTCTGTTATATTGATTGTTGACTTCCATAGAACTATAATAAAACCTGGAAGATGAATCCAAAATGGCCGCCCTGTTTATCCCTATGGAGAGTGCTCATTGGCGCATGACCCCAAAAAAGTTTCTTACTTCCGCATTTACTTCCTGATACGGAGGCTGTCATCTTTGCTTTACTTCCTGATACGGAGGCTGCCATCTTTGCTTTACTTCCTGATACGGAGGCTGCCATCTTTGCTTTAGGGCGCCACGTGACGACAAACCCACTTCATATACAAACGGTAATTTCGGTGATTTTAGAAACGGTAGAAAAGAACATTTCCTTCTATTTTATTTAAATACCGATAATAATTGAGTACTGTCTGTGATTATAATGAGCAATTTTAGAAAAAGGCTGGTTCCAAGAGGCTGCAGTACCTCGCACGGCCACTAATCAATCTGGGACCACAGACAGAGGGGGCGTGCCTTATCCAGTTCATTTAATACATCCATGGCTACTTCTTCATCTCCATAGTCTTGATGCTACACAAAACACACATCAGTGTAAATATACATATACAAAATTGGTAAGTAATGAACAGCAAAAATACGGAAACATCCAAAACCTTCAACTCTTGCTCCTCTGCCAAAGGCTGCACTCCTGCCACCAGAAAGTCATCTCTGTTGGGAAAAAAGTCAAATGAGTTTGTGTGTCACGGCCAGTCGCCATTCATAACAGGGTTTAATCTGTCGGAACACTAATCCTTACCAAGGCACTAGGCAGATGTGTTGATCCCAACAAATCTGCAGAGGTCACAGTAGGTGCTTTAGAAGGTGTTGATGTAACCAGACCCTTAGGAGCTACTTTCATCTTCTTATAGCTGTAATGAAGCCATTGTTACTCTGCAAATGACATAGAGTAAGAGTAGAGTACATTAGACAATTTCAACATTTACACTAAGCACTTTACAGCTATATTATTTAGATGACATTATGTAGGTAAAGTTGTGAATTTATCTAACTAAAAGCACTTCAAGCTAACCACTGTTACTTTGGCATTATGCCATGTAAAAGGCATTGTGGGAATAATAATCATGCTAATCATCAATCTAACGAGGTAGGTATTAGCTTGCACTGCAAATAGACTAAATGCATTATGTGTGTCGTCAATTTATTTCATTTACCAAACTGAGTGCGATCAGACACGTGCTCAGACACACACACACTCGCACATACTTACATATATACACACTCACATGAGGTGCACACTGCTCTGTCATGAGGACACAAGCGGGACTCGGAACTGAGGTGCTTTGGTCTGAACACCTGATCTAATTCATAATTTAAAGTGAATGTCCATCACTTTTGAAAATCAGGGCAGAGAGAAAGTCTCAACTCTAGCCCCCATGGACTGCAATGGATATTTCGGAGGCAATGTTGTATAACATTCACAATTACTATTTACTGCTGTGTGAATAAAATATCTTTTCAATATAAGACGCTTGCACATTACAAATTACGGATGAAGTCTGCTTCATAACTTCATAAGTCTTATTCATTCATTCATTCATTTTCTACCGCTTATTCCCGTTAGGGGTCGCGGGTGACTGGAGCCTATCCCAGTGACTTTGGGCCTTAGGCGGGGTACACCCTGGACAGTGGCCAACTCCTCACAGGGCTGACACAGAGACATGGACAAGGACATACAACCATTCACTCTCACAGCTCTAGCCGCTCTGCCACCGTGCACCCCTTGATAAGTCTTAGACTTTTTTTTTTTTTCTTGATAAGTCTTAGAAAACCAAAAATTGTAAGCTAATGCTGTATGTTGCTATGATATTTCTTTTGTAGTGTCTCAAATTATACCTCTGGGAATTTGGTATTTTAACACATTAGCGCATAGAGAATTTTATATCAGGGCACCAAAGCTTAAAGCTTAATTATGCTAATGTAAGGTTAAGTTACCGTTCGTTGACTCTGAAGGGGAGGTACAGGGTAAATTGACTCGATTAATAACCCAAAACCACAAATAACAGAACCAGAATTCTTTAACTCAATTTATTTAACATATGGTCAGATTAAGAATATTCAAGAAATAACTACATTTGGACAAGTTAATTTAATATTCGAGAGGGACGTTAATTCAGTATCAATTTCACCCAATTAACAATTAACTTACCCTTCTAGCGTGCTTACAAAATCTGGGCCTGGGCAAAAACCCAAGTACCGTGGCACGTTTAAAATAGTAAGAAACTAAGAAAACGAAGAAAAATAGATGTTTAGAACAAAACGAGAATACAGGAGGGAACACGAGGGAAAACACTTTACGCAAAGTGTAAAGCAACGGCACAAAGCAATGGGCTGGTTTTGTCATTTCCACATCACGGGGCGGAGCCCAGGACAGGGAGCGCGCAGAGTTAAATTAGAGTTTTAACTTTGAAAACCCAGGCTTAATTTTGGTACATAGTGCTTTCCTCTCATCAGGGGTGGCATAGTTTGGCAAGTTTGTTGTAGGCAATAAAGGTTGAACATTGACACCTTTTAAACCAAAATTAACAACCAAGAATAGATACTTCATCACTAATAAAAGACAAGTAGAGGTACAAGAGAGTACATATCATCAAACCTCACAATAAAAAGGGATCATTTGTCCTGCAAGAAAACATTTAAGGTGATACCAGATGTACATTTTACCAAAGAACAAGATAAACATGGGCATTGTCCACAAGCACAAATCAAAACTGCTGACTTGTAGAATTTCTTCTTAAGGGCCTGATTGTCTCTGCACAAACTAGTAGGCGCCAGAACATGTCACTTGATGAATTAGGGACGGTAAATCCCAGGTGCGACCCGATGATCCACTTGGAAGCAGGATGTGATCTAGTCTATTAGGAGTTAAACCAGTTTTGGGAAAGTCCCTCCCCCCTGTAGTCCATGGCCCATGTAGGGTCATGTGCTAAATATTTCCACTTTTATTGTACTATAAAGAGTCCGGTTATGGGAAACTCGTCAGATGAGGACTATGTGCCTATCAGCAGACCAGCTCCAAAACGAACCAGACCATCTACCTCAAAGGGCGAAACACGCGTCCGTGTGCCCTGAAACCAAATGCGTGTGAGAGACCCAGCTTTGGAGAGAGGACAGAGCCATGTTGAAAATATATGGGATCTAAGAATCAATTTTGAACGGGTAAGTAATATTATAACATGTAGGATAACTACTGCTTTGCATATTCTGTTATATAATCACTGTAGTTATTGTATTTATTTTAGTTTATAGGAATACATGGATCTGTCACAGGCTCAGGAAGTGCCGAACCGGGTGCTGGACAGAGACCCAAGTGTGATATTTGGTGTCCTCAATCATATGTAGTAGGTTGGAAAATGCTACATGCAAAGTTTTAATAAGAAACAGACACCCCCTCTATTTTTTTGTATTTGTGCTAATGTATCTTTTGATTTGGGTTATTACATCTCCAGTCCAGTAGAGGGTGCTGTAAGCGCTCCTGTGATGACAAGACTGACAATGCGCATGCGCAGCTTCAGAATTAAACAAGCTGTGGCAAGACTAATGTCTCCTCCTTTGTCTCTCCACAGGTATGCCCATTAAAGTTATTCTGTTAACTCAAACTTGGTCAAAAAGTAAGACAGATTAATGTGTAAAGGTTTTGATCAAACTGTAAATGTTTGAGAGTTTAGTTGAAGTAAAATGTATTTTTGTTTGTGCTGTTTTGTGTCGCCTCGTTTTCATGTTTTCAGTGTCAATTAATTTGTAGTAACGTACTTTAAGCCTTATTCAAGCGATGTAACTTGCTCAAGTACTGTGTAATGTGCCAGTAACACGCACGTTTATACTGTTATAAATGTTACTCAAATTCAAGTTTAAGGCAGCTGCCATGCAGACTGTTCAAGAAGTTTTGCAGAGAACGTTTTGCCGCCGTTCAGAGGCACTTTCTCTTTTATGTTGCCGACCCGCTTGTTTGTGTGTATGGTGTGTGAGAAATATTAGAAAGAAAACTATGTAAAATTGTGTAATTTATGCACTCTAGTAACTAGTAGTAGTAGCTATGGTTAAAAGTGAATGTGTACATTTGTTTGTCTTATTCTAACTATGTATTTTATTTGCCCTTTATGTCTTATTTTATTGTCTATTGTCAAATATGTTTATTTATTGTCCTTTGTCATTTGATTACTTATTGATTTTTTAAAAATGAGAATGAATGAATCAAGAAATGAAAAGAAAGATTTCAGAATTAAACAAGCTGTGGCAAGACTAATGTCTCCTCCTTCGTCTCTCCACAGTGACACCACATGTTTAGGCTACACAGTCCAACCATAGCTGTGTGCCACTTGCTACCGCCCAGCTTCCCCTAGGGCTGGCGCCGGTAACACATACAGCCCCTTCTGGAGGGACATCATCTGTTGAAAATTAACCCACATGATGCACATGTTCTCGCTGCTGAGAAAGGCCAACAGATTTGGAGAAGAAGTGCTGCAGAAAAAAAGTTCTACATCTCAACAGTGCCATATGTCGGGGTCTACATTATTGAGGCAGTGGTCCTACGCTTAGCCAGGAGACTGTGGAATGACTTCAGAGTCGTGTTTGATGAACCTGACCCTGGTGAGGACAACAAACAGTTTTGCCATTTGTATTGACAATAACAATCATAATATGGATAAAATGTCTAGTTAAAGATAAAGACAATAGTCTATTTTTGTCAAAATAGATCTTTATTTACAAACAGTATCAATACAAAATACATTCTGTTCTTTTCAAAAAGTGAGTTACTTCTGTGAGAATTTCTTGCCTGTAAAATTAGGCAGAACATTTCAATTATATTTTAATTTATAAAATGACAACTGGAAAATACAGAAAAATGCATTTTATATCATACCCTCTGGTGTGTTGGCGTTGGAGTAACTCTTGAACTGATGGGGCAGGGACATCAGACAGTCCCAGCCGTCTTGGGTCAGATGGCTTTGATCAACTGAGCTATAACAACTGTGGTCTGGAGGTCTGGAATGTATGAGTAGTGTTTCTCCACCTTTACAACATACAACCTCCAGCATCTAGATTTTTTATTGAAGACTCTTCTGAATCTGACTAAAAGAAGCAGTTTGTCAAAAAAGTAAACCAAAATAAGAATTGTACAATACATTGAAAAAAGTGTTGAACTCACTGAATATCTCCCTGCGCTGTCCATCTTACAGGTCTGTGTACATGGTGGTTATAGTCCAGAGCCGCAAGTTGGAACTGTGTCTCATGCACAGGTGGGATATAACTGAACCTTTTGCTGGCGTACATGAGAAGATGATTATGGAAGGCCTCCAATCTCCTCTGGAGTCCCTGCAGACGGTGCACTAATAAAAACATACATAAAATTACTTTCAAGTGTGGCAACCTCACAGTAATACATATTTCACTTACCTTTCTCCACCTATTGCACTAGCATTGCCTTCCTTCATAGCTTCGACTCCTTCAAATTCATATTCTCTAAAAAAAGGAAGAAATCAATGTTTTCATTGATGTGTACAGTATACATGTTCAGATTTACTTTGAATGTGTAATGTTGTGTCTTTCATTCATTATCAACATCCAGTTTCATCACACAATTACCATTCACACATCAGTGTGACCCTTTGAGATTGACTTTGTGCTGCCAAACTCATTGTTGTGAAAGTTCTTGGACATACATTTGCTTTGGAATGAACAGTGCAACTTAGCCGTTCATATTTCTACACTTACCAACCTTATCCAATACAATCCAGCTTTACTTGTCTACCACATTTCATAAACAAGACAGTTTTAAAAACACTGCACATAATTCACCTTATTACGTAAGTTGCCGTGGGCCACTGTAGCCATGGAAACAGTTTACTGGCCGTCCAGGAAATCAGTGCGTTGCTGACTTGTTGTTGCACGTGTTCATTAAACATTGTACAACAGTGCAGATCATAGACATAAAAAGAGGCAAAAGTGTGCGGAATAAGGTGAATAGGAATGTAACTATTTTCGGGGCTCATCCAATTTTGGTTAAAAATCTTCCATCCATCCATTTTTTACCGCTTTTTCCCGTTCCCAGGGTCGCGGGTGACTGGAGCCTGTCCCAGTGACTTTGGGCCTTAGGCGGGGTACACCCTGGACAGTGGCCAACTCGTCGCAGCAAACACAGAGACACAGACAAGGACAGACAACCATTCACTCTCACATTCATTCACTAGGGACAATTTAGAGTTGTCAATTAACCTGAACACAGTCACACATGTCTTTGGACGGTGGGAGGAGCCGGAGAACCCGGAGAGAACCCACGGTAACAC
This sequence comes from Rhinogobius similis, assembly GCA_019453435.1. Lineage (NCBI taxonomy): Eukaryota > Metazoa > Chordata > Actinopteri > Gobiiformes > Gobiidae > Rhinogobius > Rhinogobius similis. The sequence continues at coordinate 506,286 of CM033626.1, forward strand.
GGGGAGGACATGCAGACTCCACCCAGAGAGATCGTGTGATGTTGGGGTGGCCCGGGATTCGAACCCACTATCTCCTTGCTGGGAGGATAATTCACCATGAATGCTAGACAACAGTGGGATGGCCATTGCACCAGGAAATAGTAAGTAGTTTTCATAGGTGTAGATGTTGAAGCTTCTGATTGGAGACTCATAACTGTAAATAAACATACATATTACTTTGTACTAAACTAAATGTAGACCAAAATATAAGCCACATTTTCCCTAGTATTGTCATACAATACAACGTTGTGCTTCTAATGTTGTAGATGTGACCAGATTATAATTCAATGCAATTCATACAGGTGACATGCTCCATCTCTGCTGCTGTACAGATTTGATCACTTGACTTGACGGTGCTACATGGAATTACAATCGGAACACTCCATTACTTATACATGAATGGTGTATAAGTATATAGTTGTGATATACTTACAATTGGTCAGCTTTCCTTACAAATAAAATGTAACGTAAATTTAAAATGTAAAAGAGGATGTTTTATGTTCTCACCAGAAGCACACATCAGAAATATAAATGCTTTTAGCTCAGATGCAGTTAAATGCTAATTGTTATCTAAAAACAACAACAACTTCCTGTGACGCCATGCTTGGAGTAGCCGCATAGAGCCTGAGCTCCTGTCCGAAAGTCTAAAATTAGGCTGACAACTTCATTTAATCTCAGCATTTTCGTGATTTATTGGAAGAAAAGATGAGTGGGGTCAGTAAACAAGGCAAATGTTCAAATAAGTGTGATAATACGAAAACCGACACAGAGGAAAAGAGACCTCAGAGCCCGGCTAAAACTTCGGCTAAAGCTAGCAACGCAGCCACAGCTCCAGGTATGCAACTAAGCGCTGAAATGGCTGAGCTCATGGCTGAGTTGAAGAACGTCCGAAAGGACAATCAGGACGGCCACAAACAAACTAAAGGCTCACTGAACTGTCTAGAATCATCAGTAGAGGAGTTGAAGATGAAAATTGTGGGACATGAAAAAGACCGAACCAGGTGGAGGAGAGAATCAGCGAGGCTGAGGAATGGGGGATGCGACATGAGCGTACATTACGATGCTTGTTGTGCAAACGGAGGGCTGACAGCAGCTGGAGAAGGCGGCGAAGGAAGATAGGTGGATGCAGCTGGGAGACGCACTGAGAGGAGAGGCAACACTCCTCCCGGCGGACCTTAATGCTTTCTTTAATAAGGACTCGCAATAGAAAAGGTAAAATAAGTGAAATATAAGTTTGATTGGGACTGAATAAACTAATGTTAACACATATGGTTCGTTGTAGCTGAGAATTTTATAACTATTTAAATGGATGTTTAATAATGTCAGCTTTGAGTTTGGAATATTACCTTTCATTTTGGACGGTTATGAGTAACAGAGTCCCTTAACAAGGAGACTGCACTGGCATATTGCCTTTTGTTTATCCCAGAGATAATTTGTCACATATCTCTGCCCTTTTGCAAATGGGAGCTGATTCAGTTTGGATCAGCTGGACATGTGCAAGTTCTAGTTGTTAAGGCACTTGTTCTGCCTATGTTATGTGTTTGTTTTTACTTGACAAATGTTCTGGGTTTTATTGAGCAGGTAACTTGTTTGGTCACTGAGAAAATTAGAGGTACTGTATTGATGATAACTTACGTTTTAGCTAGAACATGGTTGTGCTTAATTTTGTTACCTATAATATAAAAGGTATTAATAATCCCATCAAACATAAGAACGTTTTTGGTCAGCTAAAAAATTTGAATTGTTCTATAGCGTTGATTCAAGAAACCCACCTAGAGAGAACATTTAAAACTAAAACGCGAGTGGGTAGACCAGGTCTACAGCTCGTCGTGTAAATATGGTAAAAAAAAAAAAGGAGTAGCAATTCTCTTTCATAAGTCAGTGTATTTTCACAATGAAGAATTTATTTATGATGATGAAGGTAGATATGTTATGGTAGCAAATTTGACAATATACAAGTGACTATACTTAACCTGTATGCCTCAAATGAAGACTGCCCCCAGTTCTTTCTTAAAATTGCATCTATCCTTGCGGACAAGGTAGAGAAATATTAATTGTGGGCGGAGACTTTAATTGCATATTAAACAGGAAACAAGACAAATTACCTTGTGATGCTGGACCCAAACCTAAAACGAATACGGCACTGCAGGGAATGTTTGAGGAATTAGGCCTTGTGGACTAATGGCGCTCCCTCCATCCAAGAGACTTTACATTCATGTCACATGGTCATGGAACATATTAAAGAACAGACTTTTTTGCTATATCTAAAAAATACTCATATAGAACCTTGGAAATTAAAATTGAAACCATTACAATCTCAGACCATGCACCATCACTCTGCGTATGTTATTAGGCTCAGATGAGCGATTTAAATCTTGGAGGCTTAATGTCTCACTACTCACTGATGCTAATGTATGCCAGGAACTAAACTCTAACTTGGAAGAATATTTCAATCTGAATGATGTGGACAACATCTCTCCCTCAGTTCTATGGCAAGGGGCTAAAGCTATAATGCGAGGAAGGATAATAGCCAAAACTGTGCTGATGAATTGGAATAGATAAAAAGATTTTTTAGAACCCCTTAACATGACTAAACTGTCTGAGGACGAGAAAGTTGGAAAGGCCCATTACAGAAAGTGAAGTTAGAGAGACTATTCTTAAACTAAAAAACAATAAATCACCAGGAATAGATGGCTTTTCTTGTGAATATTACAAGTCATTTATAATCTAACTCACTCCAGTGCTCACTAAACTGTATAACTATGCCCTACATAATAAAGACCCACCTGGCTCATGGTCAGAGGCTATTATAACTGTGATCAAAAAAGATGGTAAAGACCCCACACTGTGTACAGGATACAGACCTATAAGCCTTTTGTGTGTTGATTTAAAAATCTTAACTAGTATCCTGGCCAAAAGAATACAAAAATATGTCAAACGACTGGTTAAATAGGATCAAACTGTTGAAATGCCTACATGACTATGGCTCCATCTCTGGATTTAAGGTTAACGAGAGTAAGTCGGAAGCTATGATGCTATCTGGAAATTGGCCAGCGCAACTTGATGCTTCTGCATCATTTAGACAAAATGACCAAGGTTTTAGGTACCTAGGGATTACCCTTCCACCTAATCCGCTTCAGATGTTCAAGTCAAATTATAATTTATCACACAAATTAAAACAGATTTATGAAGGTGGGAAGTGCTGCCACTGTCCCTGTTTGGTAGATTAGAGACATTAAAATGAACATTCTGCCGAGACTATTATACCTATTTCAGTCTCTACCAGTATGGGTCCCAATGTCCACATTTGCCCAATTGGATAAAATGCTTTCCAAATTTATATGACAAAATAAAAGGCCAAAGTCAGACTGAAATTATTGTGCTCTCCAAAGAATAGAGGGGGAGCTTCTCTTCCAAACCTTAAGCTCTATTTTTGGGCAGATCAACTAACTGCTATAACACAGTGGATCAATAATGACCATGAGGTAGGCTGGGTCCAAATTGAACAAAAGTGAACATCAGGAGGAGTTAGTTTATCTGTACTGTACTGCCATTTCTAAGTCAAATACTGTGGAAGAAACTTTAAGTTGGAAAATGTGTGGATCAAACATACTCTGCGAATGTGGGACTGAGTGAGAAATAAACTGGGTGGTACAATTTGTCCAACAAGGGCTATGCCTATAGCTGGTAATATAGACTTCCAACCGTCTATGTGGGACAGTGGGTTTAAAAGGTGGGTAAGAAGTGGCTTATGTACTGTACTGTATGTACTGTACTAATCAGCTTTTTGAGGGTCATTTAAAATCTTTTTCTCAACTACAAAAACAGCTTTCATTGTCCCCAAGAGACCATTTTCGCTACAAGGCACTACATTCAAAGTCATGCTGAATGGGAAAAAATTAAAGCAGAACCAACAGGTATTGAGCAATATTTTATAATTGTGTGTGAAAAACATTTGCCAACCAAAAAACATGTCTTTAATATACAAGATGTTGATGGGAGATAGGGGTGAAGATACGCTGGATATAAGAGATAAATGGGAGTTAGAGTTAAATGTAATTACTGAAGATAGGACATGGAATATTCTGTATTCTGTATATAGTTTGTATATAGTCTTAGTTTATCTTATATTTTATTCTTAATTTTATGCATGCCTCTTTTATATATTTTATTATATTTTATTCATTGTTTTATGTTGCACCTTACGCCGAAGCAGGTTCCTATGTTTGTGAATTTTTGATCACTGACAATGGCAATAAACCGTTTCTGATTCTGATTCTGGAATGATATGTGTGTGATCAGCCACAAAGGTGTCAATAGTAATTTATGGAAGGAATTTGACTGGAAAACAAAAATTAGATATTTTAGAACCCTACTAATAATTTCTAAAGTCAACAAAGACATTTCCGCCTTATGTTGGAGAAATTGTGGCATGGTGGCAGATCATTCACATATCTTTTGGGACTGCCCAGTTATTTATAACTATTGGCAGGCCATTAAAATTGAAATTAAAAAAATATTGTCTGTTCAACTTCCCATGGATTCAATGTTATATGTATTAGGAATAGCTTCAAACAAAGAACGTGAACGAGATCAACAGTATATTCTCCGAATCCTTTTGCTTATTGCAAGAAAAACTATAGCTGTTAATTGGAGGAATCCTTCTCCACCAACAAGGACAGAATGGACACAAAGACTAAAAACAAGTCTACATCATGGAACAGCTGACAGCCAAATTTCAAATGAAAACTGACTTGTTCATACAACGATGGACTCTTGAGACCATGTATCTATATAATTGTTAACTTAATAACCCTTTGTCAAGGATTGTTCTTATTCATATCTGATTTTCATAAACTAAATGTGGCATTACCCGGCGGAGGCGAGCCCCTTGGGAGCCCAGGCAATAAAAGTGCCCGCCCACCGGCACGTTACTTCCGTGTTTACCGGCGCCTCACGGCAGGTAAGAGCTCCTTTGCCCTTGTATGAATTGTAGCGATCTGTCCGCTAATTTAGCAATCTATTTAAGGTAAGGGATCTCAGCTGTATTTGGGTGTTAGCAGTCCCTTACCGTTAGCCCTGTGTGTTCTGTCTTCAGGCACCATAGCCTGCGTCTCAGTCCTCTCCCTCACTGGAGCTACAAGTTTAAGTTCAAGTGGTGAATATAACACCTTGTCTGTAGTGCATGTGCTTGTAAAATTCTATTCTTATTGTGCCTCCTCCTTTTATATGCAGACGCTGCCGTTTTGTCCTGCTTTGCTTTGCATGTTGCTACTGCTACTACCTGTCCGCTGCTTGTAAATCTATGTTGCTGCCCTGTTTTCTCGGCTCTTTCGCCCATGCCTGACCTTCGGCATTGAGCCACTGTGCTCCTAGCGGGACGACGGTGCGGTGTTTTACAGCCCTGCACCATGCATAAGTACTTAGGACTAAGCTCTTGGTTGTCAAGTGCTAGTGACATTGAACGTTTTTACCAACAATTGTGAATGGACTATTACACTGTGCGACTTTCACGCCCTCATGGCGTGTATGCCGACGTCATTATTGTAATCGTAATTGCTGTCTAAGTGTTGTGTCCTACGTAGCCTTGCCCTCGTTCCATTGGAGGCCAGCAAGATCTTAATTTTTGTATCTTTGTTTTCAGGTGCTGAGTGTCTTACCTGGTGTCGGTGGTGGTCCCTCTGGTGGTGGTAACCTTTTGTATATTTTCTTTGCAGTGCACTATTTCATTTGTGTGTGGTGTTTTTGTGTTGACATTTGTGTTTAGGTGTCCTCCCCAGTTGTCCCTTCCCCCGCCATCCAGCACGGCCTTAGCTCCCTGATTTATTTAGTGAGTGAGTGTGTGTGTGTGTGTGTGTGTGTGTGTGTGTGTGTGTGTGTGTGTGTGTGTGTGTGTGTGTGTGTGTGTGTGCGTGCATGTGTGTGTGTGTGTGTGTGTGTGTGTGTGTGTGTGTGTGTGTGTGTGTGTGTGTGTGTGTGTGTGTGTGTGTGTGTGTGTGTGTGTGTGTGTGTGTGTGTGTGTGTGTGTGTGCGCGCGTGCGTGCGCGTATGGGGTGGGTTTTTATACATTGAAGTCTAGACAGATTTTATATTTTAGGAAGTATTTTCTAATAAAGCATTTTCTCTAATTTTTATCCCCGGTTGTCTACTTCAATAAACGAGGTAAATGGAACTTGTGTGTCTTCGCCTTATTAAGTGAAGCTTACCTGTGTGCGTTTCTGTCGTTATATTCTCCAGGTGGAATTCCTGGGGTGGCATTGTTGTTACATCAACTAAATATTTAGTTTTGCTAATCAACCCCACGGTGCTTGCCACATAAAGTTAAAAAAAAAAAAAAAAAAAAGACTACCAAAACCCTTAGGATTATTTTTAGTTAATATTTTTTGCTGGCTAATAACGGCAAGGGAAATGTGTATATGAAAAATATGTCAGTATCCATTATTGTTAACATCATTTCTAAATAAACATACAAAAGTTGGCGGAAACTGGTTTGTTGGCCCTGTCTCCAGCACAGTATAATGGCCGACATCCCATGAGCGTGGTTCACCAGTTGCTCTTGCTTTAAAACTTCAGAATAACCAAGCTAATTCTATCAGAAAAAGTAATCAGAATACAGTACCAATATTTTTCAATGTAATATAACGGAAAGTATTCTTCCCATCACAGGAAATAAATACCGCAAAATTATTGTTCGCCAAATCCAGGCCAAATAACACACAAATTACAGAGCAGCCTGTTTGCATAGGACTGCAATTAACTTTGAACCCCGGGGTTTGGCAATGGTGGTAATAAAAAGGTTTCTTATCTATGATTTTCAATGCTCTTTTATAGCATGCTTCAATGCGTCCAATAACAGAAAGACTTGTGTAGGACCAGCTTGTGATACAGTACTCCATATGAGACAAATGTGACTGCTGCTTTATCCGTTAAAGATGGCTGAATATGTTTAAAATTTGAATATTTAAATTGATAGTTTTTACTATTTTCCAAAGTACAGTCTTGCATCTAGCACCACTCCAAGGTATTTAAATTCATCAACATTTGTTAATTCTTGTCCTCCCAAGTATATTTTTGCTGGGGCCAAGGTTGTTGTTGCTTTGGTAAACAACATAGATACTGTTTTTTTTACATTAAGGCAAAGGCATGAATCATTCAGCCATTGCTGTTGGTCATCTAAAGCTAAAGAGAGACGATGGACTGCCTCATGAGTACTTTTAGCATGTGTAAAAATGACTGTGTCATCAGCATACATAATCGTGTCAACATTTTTGCAGACACTAGGCAGATCATTAACATAAAGCGAAAATAGAAGGGGGCCTAAAATTGAGCCTTGGGGGACCCTACTTAACACTGAAGATAGGGTGATTTACTATCCTGTATTTGAATGCATTGCTGTCTGTCTTGTAACTTGACTGTACCCATTTAACAGTGTGATTACTAAAGTTAAAGGCACAGTCTGGCGAGTAGCTTAACATGATTCACCGTATCAAACGCACGTTTAAAATCAATAAAAACAGCAGCAACATATGTATTTTATCTAAACAGACAGTTGAATGGTGAGACCGAAATCCAACTCGCATGCGATGTAGACCCAGGCCGCCATTGTTAAGATGTTCAGCCATGGATTTGGCCATCCACTTTTCCGCTTTATTTGAGAAGATAAGGTAATATGCTGATGGGTCGATAGTTAGCAGGTTCTGTTTTATCATCAGATTTATAAATGGGTGTTACTTTAGCCATTTTCCAGTGGAACGACCGCCTGAGTAATTGATAGATTAATAAGATGAGTTACTGGGTACAGAAAACTAGATTTATGGCGCTTCAACAGATTAGTATCAAATCCAAATTCCAGAGTTTCTTAATGTGGAAATTATATTTGATACGTCATTGTCAGTAATTAATTTAATATTGAGCTTTGAACATGAAATGGATAGGTTTGAGCTGTGAGCCCCTAGGTCATTAATTTGGGATTCACAATTACATGCATTTTGATTAGGACATTTTGAAAAAAGTTGTGCAATCTCAGTTATACTGTTTTGAAAATATTCATTCAGTTTAGTTGCAAGAACAGGTTCAAATACCAATTCATTGTCAGATTGCTTTATGTTGCACCTACGCCGAAGCAAGTTCCTACGTTTGTGAATTTCACTGACAATAGCAATAAACGGTTTTCTGATTCTGATTGAAGCTGATTTTTTTTTTTTTTTGGCAATTTCCCTTGTTTTACCAATCAGTTTATATATATATATATATATATATATATATATATATATATATATATATATATATATATATATATATATATATATATATATAAAATGAGTTTACAATTCCCTTTAGCATTATCTGTCATCATCATAAATAAATTTGCTTTTGTCATCCATATAATCTGTGTAACTTTATTTCTTGCAGAGACAAAACTGATCCTATCGGTAGTTAGACCAGATTGTAATGATTTTTTAAGTAGTTTGTCTCTGTGTATCATAAGCTGTTTGCACTCACTATAAGGCAGGGAATATAGTCGTTTTTTGTAGTTTACTCTTCTCGAACCTGTACCAGAACATCTTTGACTGAAGTATACATGAGATCACAGCATTTATTAGTTTTATTACAAGAAATAATATCCGACCAATCAAGATTACTCAAGGCTGCAGTTAAATTTTGTTCTTGACTCTTTGGTATAAATGATTGTTTTGAAATAGATTTATTTTTATTAAGTCGCTTCTTGGTCAGTTTTCTTGAGATGAAAATTGCATTGTGATCTGACATGTCAGTCAGGAAATTGTGTTTTTGTTATTCTTTCTGGTTTACTTGAAAATACCAGCTCTATTAGAGTTTTAGAGTGTTTTGTTATTCTAGTGGAATCATGATGATTTGTGTAAGACCAAAAAGGTCTGTGATCTCTTTAACCTTTTTCCTGTCACTTTTATTATCCCAGTTTACATTCAGATCTCCCAGTAGAATAACTTCTTTGTTAGAGTCACAATGCTTTAGAAGGGCCTTAAGTTGTTCATAAAAGTCTACTTTGGCTGAAGGTGTACAATATAGACATATCACAGTAAAGTACATTTCTACAGAGAGTGATATATTAATTCTGACACATTCAATTGCGATACCATTAGGTTGGCGTTAGCCACTGTTGTTGCAGTAGCCACGCAGTTTGGATGAGTGAAGGGGAAGGCGGCAGAGGCGACAAATATAGTTGTAATGTTGAGTGGTGAGCCATCGTGCTATCCCATCTGACAGGTGCATGAACCCAGCTTGTTGTTGTAGGCCAGTGCATAGCCGAGTGTTTGCGCTGGCTTCAGATAACAGCGAGGTCATGAAATCCCAGGGTAAAGGCCCAGAATTTATTTCCACATCATCCGCAAGCAGTAGAATAATTGCGAGGCTTATGAGTCCAGCGTAGTATCCCGGTGGTTTAGGTGTTTTTGTTGGTTTCCCATGTGGGAGTTTCAGAGACAGACAAAACAAATATATGCATTAAAAAAGATTAGACTATTTTCATGTTATACAAAATGCAAATATCTACAAGGATAGCTTTTCCTAAATTATTACATTGAGTTTTTGTAGTTTTACGATGCAAATTTAGCTTACCTGATGCCAGACTGCTGCTATGGCTGCTGCCACTCTGAACCACGCTTGCATGATCTTTAGAAATAAAAATAACAATTTCCAGTTAGAATATCTGACTTTTTTTTTTTAGTTTTGCAGAAATAAAATAATACCTTCTAGTTCACTTTTAGTTTTTTCTAAGGAGGACTCCTTTATGGGAACATCAGTTCTGTTCATTCTGGCAAGCCTGGTCACAGTAGAAGTCCCAGACGAGACCAGGATCGAGGATGAGGGAGCGAGACACCCAGGACCGCTCCTCGGGACCGCAGCCCTCCCAGTTGACCAGGAACTGGAACCCACGGCCATGGGGACGAACATCCAGGAGGCGCCGGATGGTGAAGGCCGGGTAATCGTTGACAACTCGAGCAGGAGGAGAGGGAGCGGCCGGAGGGCACAAAGGACTGGAGGACACCGGCTTCAACTGCGACACATGAAAACTCGGGTGGATCCACAAAGAGGCCGGCAACTTCAGTCGCACCATAGAAGGGTTGATTATCTGGTCGATCTCGAAGGGTCCAATGTAGCACGGCGACAACTTCCTGCAATCAGTTTCGTATTTGTCTTCTTCCGCTTATCCGGGGCCGGGTTGCAGAGGCAGCAGTCTAAGCAGGGACTCCCAGACTTCCCTCACCCCAGACACTTCCTCCAGCTCCTCCTGGGGGATCCTGAGGCGTTCCCCGACCAGCCAAGAGACATAGTCCCTCAAGTGTGTCCTGGGTCTACCCTGGGGCCGCCTCCCCGTGGGACATGCCCAGAACACCTCCCGAGGGAGGCGTCCAGGAAGCATCCGGAACAGATGCCCGAGCCACCTCAGACTGAGCTCCTCACCCTCTAAGGGAGCGTCCAGCCACCCAGCGGAGGAAGCTTATTTCAACCACTTGTATCCGCAATCTTGTCCTTTCGGAAACGTAGATTGACCGGTTAATCGAGAGCTTCGCCTTTCGACTCAGCTTTCTTTACCACAACGGTCTGAGTGCGCACATCACTGCAGACGCTGCACCGATCCGCCTGTCAATCTCACGCTCCATCCTTCCCTCACTTGTGAACAAGACCCCGAGATACTTGAACTCCTCCACTTGAGGCAAGGACTCTCCACCCACCCAGAGAGGGCAAGCCACCTTTTTCCAGTCGAGAACCATGGCCTTGGATTTGGTGGAGCTGATTCTCATCCCAGCTGCTTCACACTCGGCTGCAAACTGTCCCAGCGCATACTGCAGGTCCTGGTTTGAGGAAGCCATCAGGACGACATCGTCTGGAAACAGCAGAGATCCTGTGCCAGACGTTCCCAGCCGACCCTCACGATGTGCTTGGGCCTGCCAAGTCTGTCCGGCTTTCTCCCCTGCCAGCGGATCCAACTCACCACCTGGTGGTGATCGGTTGACAGCTCCGCCCCTCTCTTCACCCGAGTGTCCAAGACACACGGCCGAAGGTTAGATGACACGACAACAAAGTCGATCATCGACCTCCGGCCTAGGCTGTCCTGGTGTCACGTGCACTTATGGACACCCTTGTGCTTGAACATCATGTTCATTATGGACAAACTGTGACTGGCACAGAAGTCCAATAACTGAACACCACTTAGGTTCAGATCAGGGGGGCCGTTCCTCCTGATTACCCCTTATCCCATTGAAGTCCCCCACTAGAACAACAGAGTCCCCGGGCAGTGCACAGTCCAGTGCCCCTCCCAGGGACTCCAAGAAGGCCTGGTACTCTACACTGCTGTTCGGCCCGTAGGCCACCACAACAGTGAGAGACCTGTCCCCACCCCGAAGGCGTAGGGACGCGATCCTCTCGTTCACCGGGGTAAACTCCAACACGTGACGGCTGAGCTGTGGGGCTATGAGCAAGCTCACACCAACCCGCCGTCTCTCCCCGCGGGCAACGCCAGAGAAATGGAGTGTCCAGCCCCTCTCGAGAAGACGGGTTCCAGAGCCCAGGCTGTGCGTGGAGGCGAGGCCAACTATATCTAGTTGGTAACGCTCAACCTCCCGCACTAGCTCAGGCTCCTTCCCCCCCAGCGAGGGGACATTCCATGTCCCTAGAGCTAGTTTCTGTGTACAGAGATCCGGTCCTCAAGGCCCCCCCTTCGACTGCTGCCCAGATCTCTCCACACCAGCCCCCTACGGATCCTCCTGCAGGTGGTGGGTCCACGGGAGGACGGCCCCATGTCGCTCATCCGGGCTGTGCCCGGCCAGGCCCCGTGGGGAAAGGCCCTGCCACCAGGTGCTCGCCGTCGAGCTCCCACCCAAGGTCTGGCTCCAGGGTGGGGCCCCGGTGACACCAATCCGGGCAACGTACACGACCTCATTGGTTGACTCATCATAAAGGGCTTCCTGGAATCAGTTTTCAACGGAATATCCTTTGAAGAAAGCCAGACTTTCTTACCTGGCAGATATTCCAGAGCAGGGACCTAATGGCGATCAGTGAACAGGCAGTTTTGCTTTGAGGTCCTCAGTAAGGCAGTTCGGGTGGTTGTCCACACGTCACGGCACCACTGTGATAGTCCACCACGGACGGAACCACAATGTCCCTCTCCTACACAGGAAACATAGGGGGAAAATACCCGAGGGCACATTCAAAAGGAGACATACCAGTGGCCGACGACGAGAGGGAGTTGTGTGCGTACTCTACCCAGGCCAGGTATGTGCTCCAGCTCGACGGGTCCTTGGCAGCAATGCAACGCAGGGCAGCCTCAAGGTCCTGGTTGGCCCTCTCGCATTGGCCGTTGGTTTGGGGGTGAAGGCCACATGAGAGGCTCACCTTGGCACCTAGGGCATCACAGAAGCTCTTCCAGATGCGGGACACAAATTGGGGGCCCCAATCGGAAACTATGTCCACTGTATCCGGAACACATGTTGGACCAGGAGGTTGGCTGTCTCTAAGACTGTTTGGGGAGAGCGACAAAATGGACCGACTTGGAGAAACAGTCAACGATAGTGAGGATTACAGTATTGCCTTGAGAAACGGGAAGCCTGGAGACAAAATCCAAGGCAATATGGGACCAGGGTTTACTTGGTGCTGGTAGAGGGCGCAAGGCACCAGCTGGGGGTTGGTTAGAAGCCTTACCTCTGGCGCAGACAGTACAAGCGGAGACGTACTCCTTGACGTCTTTTCTCTATACCAGGCCACCAAAAATGTCTTCGGAGGAAAATAAGAGTCTTTCCGACACCAGGGTGGCAAGCGAAGCGGGAAGCATGCCCCCATTGCAGCACCTGTGGACGGACAGACTGGGGTACAAACAAATAATTAGGTGGGCCGTTACCTGGGTCCGGTTCCGTTCTCTGCGCCTCCCTCACCACGGTAACCTCTCCCAGGTTAGCAATGCGACGACGCAGGATGACGGTAGGATGCACTCCGCCTCATCAGGGGTGTCTGAGGAAAGAAACTGTCGAGAGAGTGCATCCAGCTTAGTATTACGGGACCCTGGTTGGTAGGTGAGTGTGAAATGGAAGCGGTCAAAAAACAGGGTCCAGCGAGCCTGTCAGGAATTTAAATGTTTGGCAGGCCTGTTGTACGACAAGTTCTTATGGTCTGTCCAAACCACAAATGGATGCTCAGCTCCTTCCAGATAATGCTGCCATTCCTCCAAGGCCAGCTTAACAGCCAACAACCAATCTCCAATTGAATAGTTGCGTTCGGCAGGGGACAGGCGACGTGAAAAAAAAGCACAGGGCCTTTTGGTTCACAGGTGAACGTTGGGAGAGCACCGCACCAACGCCAGCGTCGGAGGCATCCACCTCAGCGATGAATTGGCGTGCCGGATCAGGGTGCGTGAGGATCGGGGCTGAGAACCGCCTCTTCAAGTCCAGGAATGCTTTCCCTGCCTCTGTGGACCAAACGAAACAGGTCTTGGAAGACTTTGAACAAGTTAAAGGTGCTGCGACCTGACTGTAATTCTGAACAAAACAATGGTAGAAATTAGCAAACCCCAGGAACCATTGTAGCTCCTTAAGATTGGTTGGTGGGGCCATTCAGTCACAGCTTGTATCTTAGGGTCCGGCTGCCCACTGCCAATGATGTACCCCAGAAAATTGACCGACTGCTGGTGAAAGTCTCACTTCTTGGCCTTAACAGTTTATTTTTGAGGAGCCTCTGAAGCACCTGTCTGACGTGGTGTGTGTGTTCCTCGGGAGAGCGGGAAAAAATGTCGTCTATGTACACAAAAACAAATCTATCCAGGAAATCTCTGAGTACGTCATTAATGAGGGCCTGAAATACCACGGGGGCATTAGTGCTTGTAATGTCCAATAGGGGTATTGAATGCAGTTTTCCTTTTATCCCCCTCACGAATATGAACAAGGTGGTAAACATTTCTCAGGTCTAGTTTGGTCAAAATGGTCGTCTGATGTAACGGTTGGAATGCAGAGTCAATTAAGGGAAGTGGTTACTTGTTCTTTATAGTTATCAACCCTCGATGGTCAATACACGGACAGAGGTACGTGTCCTTCTTATCCACGAAAAAGAAGCCTGTCAAATAATACCTGCTGCCACTGACTCCTTGATGTAGCATTCCATGGCCTCTCGCTCTGGACGGGACAGATTGTACAAGCTACTGGACGGTAGTGGTCTTCCCAGTCGTAAGGTCTGTGAGGGGGAAGGGACATGGCACGCTCCTTGCAGAAGACCTCCCATAAACCGTGGTAATCACTGAGGACTGATCTGGGGGCTTGGAGACGGAGGGGGGAGTCTCCGCAGGAGAGAGAGCAGACTGAAAACAGAGAGAATGACATGATGAGCTCCAACTAGATATAATTTGGTGACAGGACAAGACCAGAATAAATGAGCTACAGATTGACTAGACTTAAAATATTATGTAGGAAATTTCCTATATTTTGTTTGTTATTAAATATTTGTGTGTCAGGATTTTACCTAAACAAGTTTGAGTGAGTTCTGAGAGAGACGGTGACAGAGGTGCTATAAAGTCTGAACTCCTAAATAATGTACTTATGCCTGAAGGAATAGCATCAAACTCTCTGCAGCCTGATATGCTAAAACATTAGCCTCGCTAGCGTTAACTTTGCTCTGCTATTAAGCAGAGCGAAGTTTTATATACGTTGTACATTTTGACGATTTTTATACGTTGTAAAATGAAGAATGTATGCTTATAAGAGTAATAAAAACAGTTCATTAGCAAGGACCACACCACCACGAAGAGATGCAGATGACAATGATTTATTGAACTGAGAGATGCTGATGTTCCACGGCTGGTGGAGAGACTCAGTGTGGGGGCTCCGTCTTGGTGATCTGTCCAACCGATTCGGGACCCCCAAAAGATTTATTAAGATGAGCAAGATTCCAATGATGGAATAAGCATGATGACAATCGACGGGACTATACTGGATGTAGAAGAGATATGTGCGAGAAGACCAAGGATTTGAAAGTGTGCTTCAGTTACCTGTCGCCTTGGTTTACAACACACACCGATGCATGAAAAGGCTCAACAGAGCAAGGGTTGGATTCAACCGGCAGTAGGCAGTGGAATGAATGAATGGATGAGGAGTATCAGGCACGCATTACCTGCCGGTACAGATGAGGCATCTCACAGCGCACAATGAGACTCAAGGAAGTAAGGGACTGATACCAATTTGGACAAGCTGAACGATTTGAATTTACCTGGGAACGGAGGACAGAGTGGCCACCAAACGAGGCCTGGAAGAGCGAGTGGGCAAAGAGGGAGCGGCTGAGATGGGAGGGCTTAAATAGTCCACCAGCTCAGCGCCACGGAGTGGCAGGTAAGTGTACCCGCAGCACAGAGCCCAAGAGCCCGTCTTGCCACATCCGTTTGACTCCAACTTGGAATATGAGGCATGAAATTTTGCACAAGTTGGCTGAAGCAATATACTCTTTCAAGGCATACCCTGAACACAGTGACGTTAAGCTTATTTATTTATTTGTATTTAATTATTTATTTGATAGGGACAATGCACATTAATGAACATCAGTATAAAACAGATGTAAATATGCTGGATTACAGCTACAAAGCTAGTTTTCATCTGTAGTCCCTAGGCAGGCAAATACATAAAAATTACAACATGCAGTACAAGGAAAAGTTAAGAGTCTAATGGTCACATGACTGGTTTGTGTGTCGCCAAAGCTCTTATCAGCAAGCATCCATGTCTGTCCGAGCTTTCTTATCCCGGATGGATGGGCTGGAAAAACAGACTGAAGTACAAAATAGGTAATCAGCGCAGAAAACTAAGGAAAGCAGGATAGGAGTTGCCATAAATGGAGGAAGAAAAAACAAAAGCAACCCAGGAGGAGACATAGCCAGTAAAAATGTGAAACGTCCAAGAAGAGGGGAAGCAAACTATTTGCCCAATTTATCAGAAGGAGATAATCTAAACAGCCAGGAGAATGTGAGATTATCCCTTGTGGAAGAGCTGTCGAAAAGAAACCACAATGCTAATCTCTAAATGAATGTACCATACGTTTTCATACCAAAGACAGGAAATTGTAAAAATGATGCAAAGATGACCTGCGTTTTCACCGAAAGGCAGGTTAGTTGACTTCATACATTTTACTATTAACGCTAAGGGAAATTTAGAATAATTTTTTTCCTAACTAATGTGTCTTGGCATTGGTGTACCTTATGCATACCACAAGTTGCATTTGTAGTTGCTAAATACAACTTTTGACTAGGTGTGGGTTATATGCTGAAAATACTATCCCGATCTCGGTTGGAATCTTATTTTATTTATTTTATCATGACTTTTAAGGGTTAATTAATTGTTTTGCTTCTGAAACACTTAGCTGTGATTAACTAAATCTGCCTGTTTCTCATTTACAGCCCAATAGAGGCTGCCGTGGGTAATAGTAGGGGCAAAAACTGTCCTGTGTTTGAGGATAGAGTTGATTTTCCACTTTATTCCGTTTATTGCCACACCTGCAGTCTGAACAGACTTGTCACTTTTTACTTCTGAAAAAGATAATTCGTCAATACAATAATCATGGGTTGTTTTTTTTTAAAGCTTTAGATCGCTATGGTCCATGTCTAATCGAGCTCTTCAAAACCAAAAAAGGCACATTTGGAAAGAAGTTATCTAATTTGACGGAGAGGGAAAACCTGGTAAGAACCTTGTTTTGTGCACATAATTAGTAAAGGCAAGTTTATTTGTAGAGTATAATTTGTACACAAGGTAATTCAAAGTACTTTACATCATGTTACGTGTAAGTGTCATGCTCTGTGCTGCTCCTGCCTCCCCTGCTTTTTTGTGAGAAGGTCCTGAAACCTTTTCTGCGCATAAACCTTTTGTTTTTATTTTATTTTAATAAATAGACTGTTCTGCAGCTGATCAAGAGTTTAGGACCACATGCCAAAATCTGTGCAGAAATGCGTATTCAGTGTAATTTTCTGTCAGGTATTCACCTGTCAGGCCGTTCAAAAGGTTCTCTTTTTGAACATGGTCAGGTTGTTGAGCTGCATAAGCAGGGCCTATCTCCATCCCTGCTGAGATGCAGTAAGAATTTCTTAAAAGATCCTGGGGGTTATGGTTATGGAGCCGGAGGATCTGATTGTCTGTCTGTCAAGACGCTGGATGATGATCCTCAACAAATTAAAGCAAGCCATTACTGGTGCCGACTGCAGCCCAATAACCAGTGATGGGAAGAATTCTTTGAAAATGTGTAGTAGAGAAGATGTGGTGCTATCATGCCCTCCCAACATGAGGGGGATGAGAGGAAATAGTGATAGTGATTAAGGAATTGACTTAAAGCATGTCACACAGCCCTTGGTGAGTGTGTTATTAAGTTAATTTAATTAAGAATGTAAAGAATGTATTACGGGGCACCAGCTCATTTTGAGCCAATTACCAATTTCCAAATCAAAATCTGACCATCTGATCAAAATTAATAATTATCAATAGACAATTGTACATTGATTATTACTAATAATTAAACATTGGTCAGTCTGAATGTTGTAAGAACGTAACCGTGACAACCGTGACTTCTTTTCTGGAAATACAATAACCCTTTACCTACTGTGATTGATTGATTGATTAAGATACAAACAGATAAATATGGTGATTAAATATTCAAATTAGTCATTAAAAGATGTAAAACTAGACAAGGTTGTTCTGGATCGATCTAGTTATGTGTTAAAGTTCCTTTTAACAATTAATGTATTACTAACTGGCTTTACAGTTAGTGTCTGTGAAATCTGTGCGCTTACGACCCAAGAGTTTCTCCAGCCTTGTGTCCATGTCGTGACCTGAGGGTCAGATGCTGCAGAGCGTCCGATCTGGGGCCACGGCTGCGGCCTGAAGAGTTTCCCTGAAGATGCCTCCTGTGAAGAAAGGAGGAATAGGGGGGATGCAACTCTGTTGAGTGTCTGGGTCCGGCAGCAAATGGTCACAGATTAAAACCCGAAGGTTGTTGTTGTAGACTGAAGAATTACAAAAGGTCCTTTGCTTGAAAATGCATATGTGCAGTCAAAATCACGTCAAAGACGGGCGCAGATCTTGGAGAAGAGGGAAGTCAGCTCCTTGGGCCTTTGTTCCCCATAGCTGAGCTGAGCCGAGTTGCTCGGAACTCAGTTGCTTTCTCTCCAAGGAGGACTAGTGGAAGAAGTGTGGAAGTGAACTCGGGCATTGAAGCTTGGTGCATGGGGTTTTTAACTAGATAGCCCCCAGGCTTTGGCACTAACTTTCAGCCAATCAGGGACTTCATTGTCCTGACTTAAAAGTGCAGCAGAGTCTGTCAGTGTGGCAAGATGCATGAAGGACATAAGGGTCAGGGTTGGACATTAAACAGACCTCCACTGTGTGGCCATTAACCCAAGTTAAAGTCATTTTTCATTGTCCGTTGACATGCATATTACAACACTTAAATGTTCACAAGACGATTCACAAAATATTTGAATCCACAAAAGAACATTCACAAAATAACACAACATTGTAAATTAATTCATTACATTGTAAAGTCAGTCCATGAATAAGATGTTCAAGTTATTCAGTCAAATAGATAACTCTTTTATCTGTGTTTGGGTTTCTTTTCTCTAAAAATGTTTAATGGCTCATCAGAGTTCATTTTAATCCATTTTCAAAGAGAAAAGCTTGGAATGTGGTTAGACGTGTGTTTAGAAAGGGGGCAGGGCCGATGGGTCCTGACCCAGTGTATCCTGCTCTGTGCTTGAGGTCAACGATAGTTCGCCTTATGCGTCCAACAAATGTATTCCGTTACAGAATACTGAATACATGGTTTGAAAAGTATTTTGTAACATATTCCATTACATTTCATTGCCAAATTTAGGAATTGTATTCTGTATACTTAGAATACTTTTTATGATAGAACTCTTATTCTGAAGTTTTTAAAGCAAGAGCAAGTGGTGAACCGCGCACATGGGATGTCAGCCATTATACTGTGCTGGAGACAGGGCCAACAAACTGGTTTCCAATGTGCGTTGAACCGCCCTGTCCGCAACCGCTGTTGTACAGACCTTCCCCCAGAAGTTAAACTACATGGAATCTAAAGATTCAGTCTAAATCTAAATTCAGTGTCGTAGTCTGTTCACACACTTCCACGCACAGAACATCAGCTGATCAACAACATAAGTACTAAACACTCAATTTGAGTTTCCATTGCACATTTACACAGAATTGTATCGATCTGCTCCAAATGCTGAAAAAACACATTTCGCATTGAGGGTGTTTACACTAAATTATGAATTAGATCAGGCGGTCAGATCAAAAACACCTCGGCCCTGAGTCCCGCTCGTGTCCTGCCAGGGCAGCGGGCCGCGCCAGAGCGCAGTGGATGCACAGAGCAGTGCACACCTCATGTGAGTGCGTATGTATATGTATGTGTGTGTGTGTGTGTGTGTGTGTGTGTGTGTGTGTGTGTGCGAGGCTGTGCGTGTGTGTGTGTATGTAAGTATGCGTGTGTGCGTGTGGGTATGCGTGTGTGTGTGTGTGTGTGTGTGCGCGCGCGTGTGGGTGTGGGTATGCGTGTGTGTGTGTGTGCGTGTGGGTGTGGGTATGTGTGCGTGTGTGTGTGCGTGCGTGTGTGTGTGTGCGTGTGGGTGTGTGTGTGTGTGCGTGTGGGTATGCGTGTGGGTATGCGTGTGTGTGTGCGTGTGTGCGTGTGTGTGTGTGTGCGTGCGTGTGTGTGCGTGTGGGTGTGTGTGCGTGTGTGCGTGTGGGTATGTGTGTGTGTGTGTGTGTGTGTGTATGTGTGTGTGTGTGTGTGTGTGCGTGTGGGTATGTGTGTGTGTGTGCGTGTGGGTATGTGTGTGGGTGTGCGTGTGTGTGTGCGTGTGGGTATGCGTGTGTGCGTATGGGTATGCGTGTGCGTGTGTGTGTGTGTGCGTGCGTGCGTGTGTGTGTGTGCGTATGGGTATGCGTGTGTGTGTGTGTGTGTGTGTGTGTGCGTATGGGTATGCGTGTGTGTGTGTGTGCGTGCGTGCGTGTGTGTGTGCGTGTGGGTATGCGTGTGTGTGTGTGTGTGTGCGTATGGGTATGCGTGTGTGTGTGTGTGCGTGTGTGTGTGTGCGTGTGTGTGTGTGCTCGCTGTGTGAAGAACAGAGCAGGTGGAAAGGTGAGGAGGAGCGCTCAGATGGATGTGTCACAGGACAGAGCTTTAAACCCTGTGAGTAAAACAGGGCAAACACTGGTGAATGGACTGTTGAACTAACTTTATTAATGAATGCTGTGAGAAGTGGCCGGGACCATGGCTCGTCCATGTGCGAGATGTTTGGTGTTGTACATTTGCCCCTTTGAACAGCTTCAAGTTGCCATACGGTATTATAGGTCTATTCAGAAAGAAACGGTCAGAAAAAGCTTCAGGATCAGGCGAGAGCGGGTTGAAAAGTCAGTCCCGTGCATATCTCTTCAAGACAGTCACCATGTTTGACCCTTTTATATCAAAATAAGTGTTCCCATTGCTGTTTTCCAACTAAAGTCAATTTCCGCATGCAGAAAGCTAAATTAACTAAATTAAATTAACTGCAATGTATTTGCTTGATTTTAGAAAAAGTAACTGTATTCCGAATACCACATTTAAAAGTAGTCATTGTAAGTGTTTGAAAAAAAATGTATTCGGAATACGTAACGGCAGAGCATGTATTCCGTATTGATGGTCCTGATGGTTTCCAGCGTTACTGGCATGATTACAAGCAGGTCCACCTGAGATGTTTTCTACGCGCCACAGGGAGGGGGCGCCATAATGATCTGGGGGGCTTTTTCCTTCAGTGGAACAATGGAGCTCCAGGTGGTGCAGGTCAAAGGACCCCTGGCTCTTTGCAGATGTTGCAGAGAGCATCCCTCATGACTGTGGGCCTCCTCTGAGTGTGTTTGCTGCCATGTCCAGCCATGTTCAACAAATAGGAAAAATGTTTAGTCAGATCTTAATAGAATCATGTTCCCTGAAATGTGTAACATAACCTGTCATATAGACTGCACGATGTACACGACGCACCACTTTATGTATTTAGAATGTAAGCGCATTATTGTGGCATTTATTAAAGATTGAGGTGCTTTGAGAAATAAAAGAGAAAACCTCGCTGAGACACAATATTAGTTTATTTGCTTTGGGAAACACCCTATTTGTGGATTTAGTGAGAGTGTTACCACGCAACATTCTTTTAAATTTAGGCAAGTGGCTTTTAACTCATTAAACACTCGATTCTCGTCCTCTGTGACGTGCTTTTCTAATTGTGTCTACGATGTGTAAGTGACACTAGAGGCCAATTCTGTGCTTTTTCAGCGCTGATATAGGGAGGAGAAGGGAGGAGGAGAAGGGAGGAGGATGTGGTTTCCGAAAGGGCCAAGGACAGTAGTCAGGTCTGTTGAGAAACAAAGGAATCATTTGTAAGTGAGTGGCGTGAGCAGCAGAGGGCGCTGTCGTTTTGTCCACAGCGCTGCTCCTCCCCAGCAGACCGACACTTTCTCTGTGCCTGCAGTTTAACACTGGTCAGGGAGATAGACTTTTATCCAGATGAAAACGTTGTTTAACCCAGTTAAAATTGGGATTTCTTTCTTCATTTATTCCCTTTGAAATGAGATTTGACAAGACGAAACAAAGTCTCTGCCTATGATTTGTCAGTTCATTCCTCCAACAGCAGCTTTAGTTCTCATTGTATCCCAAAGAAATCTAGGCAGGATTTGAACAGCTTCAGCTTGATTAGAGCTTGGGATATAACATAAATAACAAAAAACAAAAAAACAACATATGCTACCATAGAAATCCGCCAGGTTAGCTGTTGGTGTGCTAAACTTACATAGAAAAACATTTGCCAAAACAATGTAAAAAAATTAGCAAAAAATCCATGGAAGAACCTGACAAACTGGGTCACTTCTGGTAAATACATTTATCAAAATGTAGTGTTACAATACTTTTGAAGTAACCTTAAATCTTGTGGGTATGGTGGGTTACAGTTAAGATTGAAATATATGTGCTCTTCCTTACTAAAATAACCAGCACAGCAGGACAGTGTTCAGCTGTGTCTTATTTTAACTTCACAACCCGCTCTCTGTGCTCTCTCTTTGTGCGCTGCTCAGTTGCGCTCTACCAGAAACAATAGGAACCAAAATATGCAGTAAGGTAAATTAATAAAATGTACCCAAAAAGAATAAAACAATATTAGCGAATCCCCAAATGAATATACAAATTACCCAATTAAATGTAAATAATAACTGACACATAAATCAAAGGTTACATTAGCATCTTAAAATTGATTTAACATTGGGCTAACTGTGTGATGTCATGATCCCGAGCTGGGGTCATTTTAGTCTGGCGTTGTAGGGAAAATCAGCCCAAAGCCAAAGAGCTTAATTCTTTCATGTGTTTTGTTTTTTTCCTTTTTAGGTTTAGTTCTGATGTAGTCTTGGTTTAGACCTGGTTTAATCCTCTGTGTTTACAGGAAATGCAGTCCTGTGCCGTGTTGCTTCATCAGCACATATCACTCTGCTGTGCAGGGTCCTGGCAGAGAGAGGCTGGACGTTCAGTCCTCCTTCACTCCCTCTCTCTCCCTTCTCTCGCTTCAGCACTAAGCCCCACCCTTTGCTTGCTCTGCCTCTCACTGCAGAATCCAGATGGTTTTCCACAGCTTCTGAGATCGACTCCAGTGAGTCCAGACCAGCTCCTGTTGGTCCAGACCTTCTCCTTCTGGATGTTCTGAAGATTACAGAGCCTGTACAGTCACACCAGGATATGGGCATCACTTCTGAGCTAAGCCACTGATCAGGTAAACCAAAGGACTAATAAGCTCAGAACCTGGAATTAGCCAGGTCTAAACAGGACTAATACTGGATTCAGTCCGGACTAAACCAGGTTTATTAAACCAGATGCTGTTGGATGCTGTTGGACCACAAACGAACCGGCTCAGTTTCACCTGATGCTGTACTATTTATAGAAGCTCTCTCTGTGTTTCAGTGAAGCTGACATTGAACCAGTGTAGAGGGGGAGTGTAGAGGGGGATGCAGAGGGGGAGTGTAGAGGGGGAGTGTAGAGGGGGATGCAGAGGGGGAGTGTAGAGGGGGATGCAGAGGGGGAGTGTAGAGACAGCGAGCAGTGGTGTCAGTTGTGTGAAGTTTGTATATACTTTTACTTCAGTAATATCTTCAAGGAGCTGAACTGTGTGTTTGGGAAGTTTATTGCTCCTTTTTCATTATTTAATGTTTTATTATGAAAAACAGAATATACAATCAAAATAATGCAGCTGCATGCACTTATGTCCCACAAATTTGATATATTCTGTCGACAAATAAGGCACAAAACCTTTTACAGGGGATAATCCTATACCATGGTCAGTGAGTAATGCTAACTGTTCTGCGTTATTGCTATCACAGCATTCTATGGGCCAATAAAATTCAATACAAATGGGGACAGCTAAAAGAAATATTGCTAAAATGCTGCTTTTTGTTGTAATACTGCATGCTCTCGGGTGTAGGTACTAATAGAAATAATCAGGTTGAAATTTTGTGAATTTACAGTTTTAAAATTTTATGCCAAAGTTAAATATAATCAATAGGAAAAAACTGGCTCTTGACCCCCAACTGCTAGTATGACATCATCACATTCTACAATCTGAAATATAGCGTTCGTTGTACATTCTACAATGTGATGATATCATAACCTCAGATGGAGGCAAGAGACACTTTTTCTATTCATTGCACTGGACTTTGCTAAAAAACTGACTAGACCTAAGAACTCATCGTATTACAACAAAAATATGCATTTTAACCATTCATTTTAGCTGCCCGCCATCTATATCAAATAATATTGGCTGATGGCATGTTGTGATGTCATGTGAACGCAACCTATTTAACTGCACAGTTCCATCAGCAGCAGTTAATCACAATCACAGGTTTTATATTCACCAGTTGGCTTTTGCAGTTTGTGGGACCATGGCATAAGCGGATTAAACTACTTGAGAAGTACGAGAAGTACCATGTTGTTTTACTTAAAGCTGCTTGGTGTATCTGCTGTGTCTATAACCTGTATGTCATCTACTTATTCAATTATTTATTTATTTATTTTTTGCTTAAAATGCCTTCTAAAACATACATTGTTACAGTGAGCAGGCCCGTCTGTTCATAGATCTGGCCTGTAACCTGACCTGGTCGTGTCAAATTGTCTACATAGAGATATATAATGACATTTTTAAAATGTTTCCATGTTTCTGGAGTTAAAACCTCGGGTGTGGAGAGGGGAGTGACTTGAGAGAGAGCTGCATCTGGGGGGAAGTGAGAGGGGATGTGGGGGGGTCTCAGGTTGCAGAGCAGGGTTATTTTTAGATGAGGCACAGTGCGTGTCATCATTTGTGATAAAAGAGTTAGATCTGCTCCTGCTGACACACAGCGCTGCAGCTGCAACACAAGTAGAGGACAAAAGGTGGTTTAAGACAATACAGAACTATTTTGGTTAGTTTTAATGTCAGTTTGTTTGTCAAAAATCAGACACAATAGGCACAATAGATCTAAGTGATCCTGCCATATCTACACTACTGTTGGCTTGGAACAAAAATGAGAGGGGGAAAAGCATGTTGGAGTCTGCTAAATGACCCTTTGTTTATTAAAAAAAATCAAATGACATTGAGACTTGGAAAGCAGTTTTGAGGGCTAAAAAGAAACAAAGTTAGAAATTTAAAGGTAAGAGTTGAAATGAACGTTTTCACATCACAAGAAATGATTTTAAATATTTCTTTACTAATTAAATGACTTGCTTGGAATGCCGAAATATAGGAAAGATATTGGAAGAATGTGATTTTAACCAAATACAAATACAACCTTAACCCCCATTTGAATCTTTCTATAAAAAATGTTTCTGCAAAATATGAGTAGATAAAGATGAAAAAAATAGAATATGTTTGGATGCACACAATTGACCTGTTATGACTAAAGAGCAATAAACAAATAAGAGCTGAAATAACAGTTTTGGAAATACAATGTAAAAATACTATAATGAAATTATTAAATTAAATTAAATTAAATTAAATTAAATTAAAACCTGTTAACATGCGGCCGTCCCACTGGTGGGATGTTGGACTTTTTCTTAATTTATTGCTTTTTATCTACCATGTGATAGAAGGAACCTATCAAGCTGCTGGACATGTTAAATATGAAAATAAAGCTGTAACCCGCCTATTTTCAGTCAAAACCCGCCTATTTTCATCAATCAACATTCTGGGATGACTTAGAGTCAGATTGAACTCCAAAAGCACAAATAAAACAATTACACTAAAATTCAGAAACATTAAATGAGACTTTACTCCTAACGTTTGTACACATGTATATGGATTTTAGCCCTTGTTAACAAAGTGGTAACCAATGGGCAAAATGCTTTGTAAAATCTTAAATATAATGTTCGCTACATTTTAGTGAAATGTGTAGTCTAACCTGTCATATAGACTTTAACAAAGCACTCCGGATGGTCTTTGGCAACCCCATTCCATTGGATTTCAGAACATGTATTTGGGCCTCACAACTCTTGCCATGAATACAGTAGATGGAGCATGCTCTTGTTGGCAGTGAAGAAGGCCCTCACAAAGAAATAGTTGACATAAACTGGACCAACGATCACAGACTGGACTGACCTCAGAATAGACATTAGGCTAAATGAGAAAATAATATTCGGACTTAATTTGAAAATCAACTAATTTGACAAACTTTGGACTAGATGGGACATTCATGTTGAATTGGATAGTTTCTTTTGAGGTCTTTTTTTCAACCCTTTTTTTCTCACTCTCTGCGTTGCGTTCTGTGTTCATTTTGTTTTGTTTATGTACATTATGCGTTTAAAATATATTGAACATTTTGACAATTCCTTTTTCAAAGCATAAGCAAATTTCACCAAAAAAACCTGGCAGAATCCTTAGAAAAGTCCTATTACATTTTTTTTTCTGGGTAATTCTTTTTTATTTAAAGGGTGACAGTACAAACTGACCCTGATTCATCCTGGAATGGTTGTGGGTTACAGGTTTCTTTTTATGCACAACAAGCTTTTGTCAGATGGTGGAAAAAAAATGAATAAATAAAGGAGTCTGAGGGCTCACTCTGGGGCCCATTGCCTCTTATAAGGTTAAAGCATTTGTATTAAAGCTTTACTCAATTTAATGTAGCACTCTGTGTCCTCCATAACACAGGTCAGGAAGAGCTGTTAAGACGCTCACTGATGCTTGTCGTCATGACAACAGGACATGTACTCAGTGTATTCTGTGTCTTTTATTAGAGAGGGCAGAAGGCTTCTGTACTGTCACTGTTTAAACACTGTTAAACAGATTTGAGTTGCCATTTTTGGTGTTCTGTGAGGTTATTTGCTCTTTGGTTAATAATTGTGCTGTTTGCAATCCTGTCCAATAAACTTAAAAAGCATGTCAAAATCTTTGTTTAAAACCAATAAAAGGCATCACTTTAGCTGAAGGGACTCACTAATGATGAATCCATCACTGCTTTAAGTTTTATATATATATATATATATATATATATATATATATATATATATATAAAAACTTATATATATATATATATATATATATATTGAACTTTGACACAAATTGCTAATGAGACAAGAGGCACCACAAATATGGACAACAAGAAGGACAAACAAAGGCTCTGCGATGATGAGAAAGGCGAGCCTGAACTTGAGGCTGTCGGGACCACAAACTACGACATGCCATCTACATTGGACCTGATGAAACCTTTCCAATCGTTCTACAAGAGTTTCATGATGAAATGGGTGATGTTATGTCAGCGATTAAAACTACTCAAGTTGACATCCAAAAATGTGGAGGGTGCATTGACAATGCGGAAAAACTAATATCTAACACGGAAAACATTTTGAAGGTTAATCCTCCAGTCCTGGAGCTGGCGTATCGGATCACAACAAATCAAACACTTACCGTAAAATGTGGGCTATAAGCCACTACTTTTGTTTTATGATTTCAACCCTGCGGCTTTACAGCGATGCGTCTAATTTATGTATTTTTCCGGGAACGGCCTCTAGGGTAGAGTTTAGATCGGACCTGCCCGAGCCCGCGCACGTACTGTCCGAACCCGACCTGGGCACGATTCGACTCGAGCCCGCGTCGGTACTGTCCGAACCCGACTCAGAGTCATTGGCTGCATGATTCAACCGGGCCCGCGCACGTATGTCCGAACCCAAACCGAGCCCGCGCACATGTAGAACCGGAGTTACGTAAACTGAGTTCTGCAGAGGTTTATTGGCAGAATAAGTGTGCCAGTGTTTAGTGTTCTACCTGCACCAACGGGACGTCTCCTGTACCAGATAGGCCTGTTCCTCCGCCAACGCTAGCCCACATGATCTCTCTCCATCGCTCCTTTCTTCTCTTTCTCTGCGCGCCTCTGCCCCCTGGCCCCGAAGCCGGCATTGCCCAGCAATGTAAATGTCTCATGTTACAACGTGGGCACCTGCGGCTTATATATGCACAAAGTTGTTTTTCTATGTAAATATGGCTGGTGCAGCTTACACTCAGGAGCGCTCAATAGTCCACATTTTACGGTAATTGTCAAGTTAAGTGTTTAAACTACAGAGATCGAGAATGCGTCATAAAAGCTGCAAGACTACTACAGTCGACTACTACTACAGAGAGCTGGAATTCAAAGATAACAAGATAAGATTCCTCTCGGATTTACCTGCTGAGACATATAAAAAAAATTATGAGGTATGATGATAATATGCCAATGGATTTGATGTTATTGGTAGGTTCGGATTTGGTAAATACTTCTTACTTTGAATCAGACTATTGCACTGCTGTCCTGTAGCTGAGGTTATGACAAATGCAGTAATTTCTGAGCCCTTCAACATAAGGAGAGGTTCAGTAAAGGGTGACTTCAGTAAAGGAGACATTTTAGATCATACATAAAACATAATAGTAGTTGTTGCAACTTAACTTAAAACAACTTAAATTAAAGCCGCACGCGACGATAAAGGCCCCCACCCCCCTTGCGACTGCGGAGTACAGTACAAATCACCCACCTCTCACCTTCCTGCCTTTCCTGCCTGCATCACCCCTCCCCCACAAACAGCCTCCATATAACACTACTCCATTCATTGAAATGACTCAAGTTCAGACGTTGTCACGGGTGTGCAGTTGGAGATAGAGATAGGTCCTCACTAACTTTTTAGTTCAGTGTGATGTGAAGAATGTCTGTGCCAAATTTTAATTTTCTATCACATCCACATTTTTTTCACCCCATTCAAAATTTCTGGTAACTAAATCCCGTGTATTACAGTGGCACATATTTTTCATTGCCATGGTAACACGATTGCAGATAAAGGTGTGGTCTCATTGCATTTTTGTTCAGGATGGCAAGAAGGATGTTGGTAGAAATGTTCATGTGTCACACAACATACAGACAAACTTCATTTTTTGGTCCAATTGAAAAGTTCAAGGTGGCGCTGTAGAACATAGCTAGATTTACATTACATTCAGCTCGTCATTTTGAACAAAACGTATATTCGTGCCGGAAAATAGGATGCTCCAGGCCAGAGATACGCAAGTTTAAATACTTTGGAAAAATGGCTATTTTGATTTGCAGGTTGGCCACACCCACATTTTTTAATATATCAAAAATTAAACAAGTCATCCATAATCGCACTTCGGTGTAGGTCATTCTTGCAAATTTTCATGCCTATTGAATTGAAAATCCAAGCTATAAAAAAATAAAATGTAACTTGTAAAATTAAGCAAAAATCAAGTTCCGCCCACCCTGCAGGGTTTAGGGTGGGGTCATAATATAATTTTTTACTTGTCTTGACATGACCTACGTCTGTTGCAACTTTGATACGTCTACGATGAAATTGGCCTCTCATTGCTGTATTTTGATTTTTGAGATGGCGCTAACGATTCATTTTGCGTCATTAATTTTTTTGGACTTCAAAAAAACAATTTTTCCCCAAACTTGAATTTTGTGTAAAAAAAAAAAAAAAAAAATACTTTTCGTTAATGTTCAGGGGGTCAAATCAAGGGTAGTTTGGGAGATAATAATAATAATAACGGATTTTATAATGGACAATAGCTAGAGTCACGTCACTTTGTGACATTGTGCCCCATCACAAATAAACCCTCAGTCGTCCACAACAAACAGCCTGGCTGTTATGATCACATCACAAATAAACCCTCTGTACATTTTTTGAGGTGTCCTTGACAAACAGCTTGGCTTTTATGAATTTTTTAAAATCAAATTTGAAGAGGGCGCTATGGAGCCATTTTATTGGATAGTAGCTTGATTTGCATATCACTGCATTCAGCTTTCAAATCTGCACAAACGCTCCATTAGCATTTTCCTAGACAAAAATGTTTTAAAATATATATACATTGTATAATTTTTTCAAAAATTGAGATTTTGTTGAAAATTCACCATGGCCACACCTGAAGATGTATCAAATTCAAATTGATAGTATGTCATTCCACATGGGTTTAGTGTCTTTTGGCCAAATTTGAAGTGTTTCTGATGAAAACTGTTGGAGGAGGAGTCAAAAGTACACAGGTATGCGCTTTGGTCAGTCCAATCCAATATGGCCGACTTCCTCTATGGTTTAGGGCGGGGTCATAAGAGGATTTTTTACATGTCTTTTTCCCATTGAAATTTTTTCGGGTCAGGCTCTCATTGGCCCCATGTTCATTGATTTTTGAGGTGGTGCTACTCAGCCGCCGTTCAATATTTTTTCGCGGGGTCTTCACTCAAAATTAGAGCTCACTACGTTCTAATTTTCGACACCAGACACGGGCACGTCCATACTTGTTTCGCGATATTCACCGTTTCGTTACGATTCCAGTTAGACCCTCGCCGAGACGATTCTTGTCCCTTGGCTCGGGCCTAATATAATATTAAAAGCAATGTTCATTTAAATAAACACTGACAAAAACTTTTTTTTTTCAGTGATCATGTGTAATCCTAAATATATATTAAGATACCGATGATTTAATTAAATACATTTTATATACGCTAATGCCACCTGCTGGTCTATTTATGTAACTGACACACAAGTAATGCATGGCATACAGTTGAGTGACACATTTTAACTTTTTCGATACGAAATTCAGGGTTCCTCTTGGAACATAAACTTAATATAAATGAATACACTGTTTCTCAAACTTTTTCAGACCAAGGACCACTTTGCTGTTGAAAACAAAGCTGCGGACCACCTATCCTGAAACATGCCCCCACCTTTAACAAGAAATTAAATCGAGATTTAGATTAGGATATTTTGTGTTTGATTATGAATGTATTAGATTAATCTGATACAAATAGATTACGACAATTGTATTTTGATCAGATAAAATCTGCAGTTGGTCCATCAGTGCAGCGTTTCAAACAATCCTCTCCTCTTACATTCACAAAGTTGTTGGTCAGTAACTTATGGAAAAGACAAATAAGGGTTAGGGTAGTCCTCTCCCTCCTCTGTGTCTCACCTCCTCCTCCTCCTGCTCCTCTCCCTCCTCTGTGTCTCACCTGCTCCTCCTCCTGCTCCTCTCCCTCCTCTGTGTCTCACCTGCTCCTCCTCCTCTCCCTCCTCTGTGTCTCACCTGCTCCTCCTCCTGCTCCTCTCCCTCCTCTGTGTCTCACCTGCTCCTCCTCCTGCTCCTCTCCCTCCTCTGTGTCTCACCTGCTCCTCCTCCTGCTCCTCTGTGTCTCACCTGCTCCTCCTCCTGCTCCTCTCCCTCCTCTGTGTCTCACCTGCTCCTCCTGAGAAACAGAGGAGGGAGACCTCCTCTGTTTCTCACCTGCTCCTCCTCCTGCTCCTCTGTGTCTCACCTGCTCCTCCTCCTGCTCCTCTCCCTCCTCTGTGTCTCACCTGCTCCTCCTCCTGCTCCTCTCCCTCCTCTGTGTCTCACCTGCTCCTCCTCCTCTCCCTCTGTGTCTCACCTGCTCCTCCTCCTGCTCCTCTCCCTCCTCTGTGTCTCACCTGCTCCTCCTCCTGCTCCCTCTGTGTCTCACCTGCTCCTCCTCCTGCTCCTCTCCCTCTGTGTCTCACCTGCTCCTCCTGCTCCTCTCCCTCCTCTGTGTCTCACCTGCTCCTCCTCCTGCTCCTCTTCCTCCTCTGTGTCTCACCTGCTCCTCCTCCTGCTCCTCTCCCTCTGTGTCTCACCTGCTCCTCCTCCTGCTCCTCTTCCTCCTCTGTGTCTCACCTGCTCCTTCTCCTCTCCCTCCTCTGTGTCTCACCTCCTCCTCCTGCTCCTCTCCCTCTGTGTCTCACCAGCTCCTGCTCCTCTCCCTCCTCTCTGTCTCACCTGCTCCTCCTCCTGCTCCTCTCCCTCTCTGTCTCACCTGCTCCTCCTCCTCCTCTCCCTCCTCTGTGTCTCACCTGCTCCTCCTCCTCTCTGTCTCACCTGCTCCTCCTCCTCTCTGTCTCACCTGCTCCTCCTCCTCTTCCTCCTCTGTGTCTCACCTGCTCCTCCTCCTCTCCCTCCTCTGTGTCTCACCTGCTCCTCCTCCTGCTCCTCTCCCTCCTCTGTGTCTCACCTGCTCCTCCTCCTCTCCCTCCTCTGTGTCTCACTTGCTCCTCCTCTGTGTCTCACCTGCTCCTCCTCCTCCTCTCCCTCCTCTGTGTCTCACCTGCTCCTCCTCCTCCTCCTCTCTGTCTCACCTGCTTCTCCTCCTCCTCTGTGTCTCACCTGTTCCTCTCCTCTTCTGTGTCTCACCAGCTCCTGCTCCTCTTCCTCCTCTGTGTCTCACCTGTTCCTCCTCCTGTTCTCCCTGCTCTGTGTCTCACCTGTTCCTCTCCTCTTCTGTATCTCACCTGCTCCTCCTCCTCTCTGTCTCACCTGCTCCTCCTCCTCTTCCTCCTCTGTGTCTCACCTGCTCCTCCTCCTCTCCCTCCTCTCTGTCTCACCTGCTCCTCCTCCTCTCCCTCCTCTCTGTCTCACCTGCTCCTCCTCCTGCTCCTCTCCCTCCTCTGTGTCTCACCTGCTCATCCTCCTGCTCCTCTCCCTCCTCTGTGTCTCACCTGCTCCTCCTCCTGCTCCTCTCCCTCCTCTGTGTCTCACCTGCTCCTCCTCCTGCTCCTCTCCCTCCTCTGTGTCTCACCTGCTCATCCTCCTGCTCCTCTCCCTCCTCTGTGTCTCACCTGCTCCTCCTCCTGCTCCTCTCCCTCCTCTGTGTCTCACCTGCTCCTGCTCCACCTCCTCTCCCTCTGTGTCTCACCTGCTCCTCCTCCTCTCCCTCCTTTGCCTCACCTGCTCCTCCTCCTGCTCCTCTCCCTCCTCTGTGTCTCACCTGCTCCTCCTCCTGCTCCTCTCCCTCCTCTGTGTCTCACCTGCTCCTCCTCCTGCTCCTCTCCCTCCTCTGTGTCTCACCTGCTCCACCACCTCTCCCTCTGTGTCTCACCTGCTCCTCCTCCTCTCCCTCCTTTGCCTCACCTGCTCCTCCTCCTGCTCCTCTCCCTCCTCTGTGTCTCACCTGCTCCTCCTCCTGTTCCTCTCCTCTTCTGTGTCTCACCAGCTCCTGCTCCTCTCCCTCCTCTGTGTCTCACCTGTTCCTCCTCCTGTTCTCCCTGCTCTGTGCTCCTGGTGCCGCCATGAGCACCTCCCCTGTCCGTCACCATGTGTCCGTGTCTGACTCCGTGCTCTGCGGTCTCATCCCGTATGTGAGTGCTAGCGGTATCATCGTGAGCACAAGACCTATGTCCGTGTCCTTCCCGTGCTCTGCCGTATCACTCCGAATATTTTCGCGGTGACGCATCGAGTTCCTCCGTTCCACGCCTCTGTGCCTGTCTCCGTGCTCTTTTGTATCATCCTGTCTATGCGCTCGCGGTGCTGTTGTGAGGCCGATGTGCGCGTCCTTCCCGTGTTCTGAGCGAACACTAAGGTGCCATTGCTCACTGCGCACTCCTGGTGCAGATCGCCAGGTTTCGCCTTTTCCCGCGGCTCGCTGTTTAGATTTTGACTCGCAATTTTCACTTTCTATGGTCTCCCAAGTCCGAGGTTTATCAAACGGGTCGTTCTGTGCGTCAGTCACATGCAAATCAGAAGCTGGACGAAAGTTAGACCTGCGCTCTTGCTGCGCAGTGACTTTTAGGGAACATCCTGCTTATGTTGTAGAGAAAACAGATTAAATAAGAACTGAAGTGACTAGAATTATTTTCCGTACAATATGTGTAGGTCAAATAAAGTTCTACAAAATGTAAAAGTATTAATTTAAGGAACAATTAAATAAAATGTAATATTATTTTCAAATGATATACGTATACATACAAATTATATATATATATTCCAGGGGTAGGAATAGGTTTTAAAATACTGTCAAAATGTTGTGGCTGTATGCTGTTGCTAAAATCAATAAATATTTAATTTTTTTTAAAGTGGATCTGTCTGTCTTGCCCCTGCCCCACTGTGCAAGATTTGAAGACTTGAAAAACATGCACCGTTGCATGGGGCTTGTCTCTTCACAGACCTAACACCAGGAATATTACTGGTGTTAATAATTTGACGTTAAAGCCACATTGTTTTGATTTTTACATTTTGTTGATGGTTGTGAATGTCTGAATGTCTGGCTCCTCCTTAGGAGAAGCATCTGTCCATGTTCTAAGTAGAGCGTTGAGATCAGCAAACCTCATGATGTCCCGAGATCACGGTTAAAAACTAGACCAGGCTTTCTCTGTACAGGTTCCAGACTCTGTAACACTCTTCTTCTGGGCATTACAACAGCCCAATCTCTGAATTTTTTTGAAACTCATTTGTTTGCGCGGGCTTTTAACACAAGCTGAGCAGTATTGTTTTAGTAGTGTGTTGTATTATTTTGTTTTAGCTCATTTTTGCATGCTCTGTTTTTGTCTTATTGCATTTTATATTTGCCTTTGTACAGCACTTTGGGCCATTGTGGTTGTTTTTAAATGTGCTTTATAAATAAACTTGACTTGACACTAAGCCTGCCGTTTCTTCCCCGTGTCGGTGGAGGGACTCTTTGCCATGGAAACGCTTCTCCCATCTCTGTTGTTTTTAATGGGCGCCTTATCTGAGTGTCAGCTCCACAAAGGAGTGCCTGCAAATGTGGATAAGTTGAAATGTGGACAAATGGACAGGCACACCCATAAACAGCAAACAGGAGGACTGTGGACAGACAGGGGAACTGGGGACAAAGGGACAAGTGACTGAGTTAGTTGCCCAGCGTCTGACCCTGACAGAGATGTGCTTGGTGCTAACAAAGCCCCTGCAGAGACTTGCAGCAGGTCCATGAGGCCTAGATCAGCAGGTCAGATCAGTTTGTCTTAACTGTCTCCCTAGCCTTATTAAACACAGAGCCACTGGAAACTGGTCCATGAGACCGAGAGTAGCACGTCTCTCTTCGTCATGGAGCCAGTCACAGAGGTTTACAGTTGCAGGTCTTTCCTCTTCATGGACCAGGTCTCTTCTCCTCATGGAGCAGTTCTCTGAGGCTGACAGTAGCA
Source organism: Rhinogobius similis (assembly GCA_019453435.1). Lineage (NCBI taxonomy): Eukaryota > Metazoa > Chordata > Actinopteri > Gobiiformes > Gobiidae > Rhinogobius > Rhinogobius similis. Next base: position 540,783 of record CM033626.1, read on the forward strand.
GGTCTCTCCTCCCCGTCGAGCATTGTTCATGAGGCCGACAGCGACAAGTCTCAAGTCTCTAGCATCATACTTACAGTATATAGCACTTTTCTGGACGCTTCACACTGCATTACCGACCTGCTTAGCTTCCAAGATTGAAAGAGTATTGGCAAGCAGGTACAGCAGTAAAACACTCACTCCTCACTTTGTGTTCCAGATGTCAGGTGACCTCCTGGCCCTGCCTGCGGTGACCACGTCCCTCCCGACTACGCCCACTGGGACTCTTCCTTTCAACAGCTCAGAGTGGGCAGGCCCTGAGCATGGGTGGGTGGTGCCTCAGTTCACCATGGCGGCACAGTGCCGGGTGGTGGCCACACTGGTACTGTGCGTGTTTGCTGCTCTCAGTAACACGTGTGTGCTTGTGAGTGTGTGGCGCACACGGGGGCTGGCCTCTCACCTACGACCCCTGCTGCTCAGCCTGGCGGGGGCCCACCTGATGGGGGCGCTGCTGGTCATGCCCATGGATGCGGCGTGGAACATCACGGTGCAGTGGAGAGGGGGCGCTGTTCTGTGCAAACTGCTATGTTTCTTGAAGCTGCTGTGCATGCACGCGTCCGCGCACGTGGTCATCGTCATCAGCCTGGACCGGCAGCACGCCATCCTACGACCTCTGCACGCCCTCAGTGCACACCAGCGCAACCGCCGCATGCTAGCAGCTGCATGGGTGCTCAGCGTGGTGCTAGCCACGCCACAGGTAACTTCTCTGTTCTAAGAAATCCCGTCTGATGGTAGAGCAAAAGTTGAGGGCAATACCAGGGCCTCACACTACAGGGGGGACAAAGGGGTCTGTTGTCCTGGGCCTCAGAGTCTTAGGGGCCTAGAATTGGTCCCTCTTCTTATAAATTTATATTAGAGGAGGGCCTATGTGAGGCTTCATACCCTGGGCCCCCAAATTTCTGTCGATGGGCCTGGGTGTGTGTAACTCAACTTCCTATCTGCCCCAAGAATGTGTTTGTGAAAATACTCACCCTTGCTATAGTTCAGGAGCCAGCCCCCTCTCTATTTTCTTTTTAACTAGGCCTCAATAGAATAGATATATAGAATAGAGTGAGTGAAAAAGTGGTGCTATAGTCACATTTGCAGCCGTATTTTGCTGCAAATATATTGGCCAGGAGGACAGTTCCAGGTCGGGTCTTTGCTACCCTCACAGTGTTAATGCTAGCTCAAAGAAGCTTCACTCGTTTGCTGGAGGCTGGAGAGTGATGTGACGGTCCATATATGTGAACACGTTTGAACCAATGACTGAGAACTGTGGCATTGAAAAGGCTGTCAGTGTAGGAGATGTTTGCATCCATGGCACATCCAGGCAAAGAAAGAAGCTCAACGCTTCACGGGAGACACTTGTTCTCCTACAATAAGTTAAAGCAAAGAACAAGAGGGACTCGTATACTGGGACAATAATACAGCTCTGAAGCCCCACGATGTAAGTATACGTTGTTCACTACAGACTTCAGCAGCGGTTATGATCAAAACAGTCTGTCCTGAAGCCAAAGAGACCACACACGCTCGGACCAGCGCTCACTAGGTCACAATAGACATTCTGATGAGAGTGGAAGACCTCTCAAGATATCAGGCCGAGCTCACTCTTGGCAGCGCAAATAATGCCCAGCCAGACTGTGCTTTCCCATGAGGGGGATACTATGGAATTGTTCAGTGTTCTGTTAATACTAATACAAACCCTTATATATCATTTATTTATTTTCAGACTTATATGCCATTCTTTAAAAAAATACAATTTACTCTTTATAGGGTTTTTAAAACAGGCAATTGGCCTTTTATGAATTTGTGTCAATTTAGGATTAGGCTATATGGGGTATTGTATTCTGGAAACAGTTCAACGAGTTGGTGATGCAATACATTATGGAAAATGTTCTTTATCATTTAAATTGTGGCCAATTGTAAATTATTATAGTCAATGACCACTAGGTGGTGTAATTGGCTCCTGTACTTTATATTGGATATGGATAAGGAATTTATTGTTATCCACTTTCTTTGAGCTCTGTGTCTGATAATTTCGCTTGCTGAGGGAGCAGTGAAGGTGACCCAAGTGCGTGTGGGGTTGATATGAGCGCTTTGAGCAGCCGGGAGCAAAGATTAGAAAGGCCAAAAATAAGCAATTTTACAGTGAACAATGCACGCTACTTATGTTCTTCTGTATCCCTTCATTGCAAACAGTCCCTCCTCTCTGTGTGCTATTTAAGGCAGGCGGACTGTCTTAATTGGACTCTATTCATTATTCTGTCATGTATCGTTTAGTTATTTGCGCCCATTAAGGTTGTTTTATTAGGATTATCTGGTCTATATGAGGATAGAAATGTGACTCCATGTTATGTTTTTCACTGTACTAGTTTGGTTTAGAGCTCCACGCCCCACGAAGTCACCATTTGCACTGGCGCAAAACGTCATCAAATGAACTCAACAACGCCAGTGCTACACTACTGCCAGGGGCAAAATATAGCCCCCAGTGTCATGCAGCAATGAAATTTTAACCAAATTTGACCATAATGAGGAATAAAGCAATATTACATTATAGGGGTTTCTGCATATCAGCTTCCAAATTAATGAACAAAATATTGTAAAATATGGGGGGAAATGCATTCTCAATGGATTTCATGATATGTATTATTTTAGTCATGATTATTGTGAAGCGAAAAAAAAACAAGATTTTTTTGTTTATTATTACTGGAGTAATAAAAGGACACAAGGAATTTTCATTTTATTATTTTTTTACTTTTTTGTCTTTTTAAAATGCTTTAACACTTTAACTTGAAACTTGAAAATATTCATAATTAACTTCCATTTATTAAATTCCAAATATTTGATTTAATTGTGGATATTATCACAACAAAACAGTTTTTAATGATTGAATTATAACTACCAAAGTACAATGCCCAATCAGAGAACAGAACACGCTGGATCACTGTTACACTACAGTGAGTGGGTCCATCCGTGCAGGTCCTCACGCCGCCCTGGGCTTTTCAGATCACGCCATGGTCCACCTGATCCCCACATACAGACAGAGGCAGAGCTCTCCAAACCTGTGGTGAGGACTTCTAAGAAGTGGATCAGCGAAGCAGTGGAGGAGCTAGGTGCATGTTTGGACATTACAGACTGGGACGTGTTCTGCCACGGATGGTTTGGATGAGTACAGGACACTGTGACGTCATACATCAGATTCTGTGAGGACAGCATCGTTAACACACACACACACCGGGGTCATTTATAACAATAACTGAGCTGCCTCAGTTTGGTTCACTCCTAAACTAAGGCAGCTCAGGAGCAGAAGGAGGAAGCTTTCAGAGCCGGGGACAGAGAGAACTACAAAGGTGCAGATATAACCTGGTGCTGTTTGGAAAGGGCTCAGGCAGATCACCAACTACAAGCCCAAAGCCCCCCACGCTGCTGACGACCAGAAACTAGCTGAACAGCTAGCTTCCTTCTATTCACGTTTTGAGTTATTAACCCCTCCCCCACCCATCTCACTATAGACATTTTTGCCAATCCCATCCCCCAACCGCCCCCACTGGCCTCTCACTTCAGAGCCAAAATGTAAAGAGACAGTTTCGGAAGTTCACCTCTCGAAAAGCTGCTGGACCAGACGGTGGACCCCCTCCACCCTGAGACACTGTGCAGATGAGCTGACTCCTGTCTTCACAGACATTTTTAACACCTCCCTGGAGTCATGCCATGTCCCAGCCTGCTTAAAGCGGTCCATCATCGTCACTGGACTTATTGACTTCAGGCCTGTGGCACTGACGCCTGTCGTCATGAAGTCCTTTGAGCGCCTGGTCCTGCCCCATCTCAAGTCCTTCACCTCCTCTGCCCTGGACCCACTGCAGTTCTCCTACAGAGCCAACAGATCTGTAGACGACTCCATCAACCTGGCCCTCCACTTCCTCCTGCAGCGTCTGGACTCCCCGGGAACCTACGCCAGGGTCCTGTTTGTGGACTTCAGCTCTGCATTCAACACCGTCGTCCTTCTCTGCTCCAGGACAAGCTCTCTCAGCTCAACGTGCCTGACTCCATCTGCAGGTGGATCACTGACTTCCTGACGGACCGGAGGCAGTGCGTGCCACAGCCATCATCCAGTCCATCCTCACCTCCTCCATCACCGTGTGGTACAGTTTCTGTATATAGTCCTATTCTATTCTATTGTATTTTATTTTATTTTATTTTATTTTATTCTTAATCTTATGCATGCCTCTTTTTATATATTTTTTGCTAATATTGTATTCATTGTTTTATGTTGCACCTTACAACAAAGCAAGTCCCTATGTTTGTGAATTTTGATCATTGACAATGGTAATAAACTGATTCTGATTCTGATAATTGTATTGCGTTTAGTCAAATGATTTAGTAATGTTTTAAATCATTATTATTATGAAGTTCAATATTATTAAAATACTGACACAGTGACCAGTGAACGACACAAGTCAATAAACGTGTGGGTCTTCTTGACAGTGACTGCAAAAAAAGTACTCAGATATGGTATTTCTGGTTTGGTGCTCATGCCTCAAGCTTCATGATGCTTTCTGGACCACTTTATTTGGACACTTTTTTACCATTACTTGGGCAAACTGAATGATTGTCTTGAAGATGATATGTTGGCGCCTTTAGCTGCAACCTTTCGAAGACAGATTTTGCAAATTGGATATTTGTCGGCTTTTACGATGCCCTTGTCATCTTTAGGATCCCCAAAATGATCCCACGCCGCACACTTTATCAGTTTTTTGGGTGAATGCAGTTCTGGTACTACCGTTCCTTCTGCCATCTTGTCAGTTGAGGTGACAACGCTGCGCTCTAGATGCGTTCACCACTGCACACAGCCACACAAGTCCAAGTTGTGTTATACTTTGTGCAAGACATTTCTGTGGCATACCGTGGCTTCCCAAACTCCCACAGTTAATATGGGGGTGTGGTCAAAATCATATCTGGCAGCAATTACGAGCCACAGACTTTACACTGTTTGTTGCAGATTATCATAATTTATAACAAGATTTTATAGTTTTTGTACAATGTCATGTCATGTTTAGACAATATGACTTCAATTTGTACAATATGGTTGGTGTAACATAAATTTAACACAAGATGAGTATAATTTGTGAGACATTCTATTTTAGTTCACTCACTCACGCCATTATTTATTAAGACATAATCTTGTAATATATGTATTATATATGTATTGCTGTATAACTCCTCATGTCAAATACACTGTGACGGTAAAATAGCTCAGATGATGAGACTATACACACACACATAGTTTGTGACAGGATCATGAAATGTGGTATAAATGGTCCTGACAAAATGGGCATAATAATTAAATAGCATTCTTGAGTGTTTTTTTTTTTTTATTAACATAAACATAGGGAAATCAAGGACTAAAATAAAATAACCATTCTGAGGACCTTTTTCCTTCACAGATTTTTAAAGTGGATCACAGATTTAAAATGTGATAAAATTACATTACTTTCATTGTCTATTATTATAATTAAAAACACAATCATGTTGATAAAAAAATAAATAAATTAAAAACTGTTCAACTGCTATATTTACTAGGTTAATTTCTGTTGGTTGGCAAAGACTTGTGTTATTTGCCTTCGCAAAAATGTTTCGTTGTCCTTTTTGGTATTAAACGAAATAATGAGGACTAAACTGTTGCAGCCTTGTACCACTGCCAAACTGTCGGAGCAGAGGGTGCAACATTATATTGTATCCAGGTTGAATGAAATGACTTTATCTTTTGTGACAGATTAAGACCAAAATTACATTTTTATCTTACATACAACACTAAATATCACTTAAATAAGCTTAAAGCCTAGATCAATATTCGCATAGAATTCATAGAAAGTGTGCGGAATATTTTCTTTTGTAGCAAATGTTCTGTTCAAGACACGGAGGGCATTTTTGTCTTAATGTCAAGATAAATAATTGGATACATTTTCTAATCACATATGACAGTCATTCAAATCATCCAGGACAGAATGTTATAATATGTGGAGGTGAAAGGTCCTCAGGATTGTCATTGTAGACCCTGTTTTCCCTATAAAATGTCTGATGTTTGAAAAGTTAAAAACAGTACACTCAAGAATTATAGAGTTATTTATCTGTTGTCCCCGTTATGTCAGAATCATTTACATGGTTATATGAGTTGTACAGAATTATTACCCACTGCACTTTGGACAACAGTGTCACACGTGAGACAAGACCAGAGGAAATGAAAATACATTGAAATTAGTGCTCATTTCACTAAGTATAATACAAAATTATGTCTCAATAAATAAAGAGTGCTTGAACTAGGATCAGTCAACGGAACATCTTATAGTTAGACTGATGTTGATGTTTGTATAATACCATATTGTACAAACTGTCAACGGCAACCTTTGTATAGAAAAGAAAAGAAAAGTTCCTATAGGTTTTCAGTGGACAAATTCATGAATTCTATGCATGTTTGGAAGTATGGAATAATACTTCTGCTACAGCAGGTGAGCAGGTGGTTGAGATAGTTTATTGGAGAAGTTTTTTATATACATGTAGAAGTGATGACATGCTGTGTGGTCACAATGTGTCTGTTTGTGAAGAGGATTTTTCAGCATATTATCAATTAATTGGAAACTGATATGCATAAACTCCTATAATGTAATATTGCTTTATTCCTCATCATGTCAGTATCCGTTGTTCCAAATTCCATGACTGTGTGACACTGAATGTGACCAAAGCACCACTAATTACTCACTCACAAAATTCCATCTGAGGCTTAGTTCAAAAGGGGTTTGGGGCGTCCTGGGATCAAATGGGGCCAAGCTGAAGCAAAAGATTTGAACTCATAATGGCCTGAGGTATACATTAATGAAAAAAATCCTATAAATTGCACACATTTGAACTGCAGGCCATTTGGTTTAAAGACTTGAAAGGACTTGACTCGAACTTGAGGGCCTTTACCATCTCACAAAATATCAATGCACTCGGCCCTGTTCTGTGGCACTTAGACGCGCAGGCCCTGACTGGCATATACATGGTTTGATAAAACAGCAGTCAGTCTCAAGTACTTTTTATTTTGAACATAGAAACATCTTCACACTATAGTTGGCTGTGATTTACATTGGTGTAGGAACACATCACTGTAAGATTTATTATAAATGCAGCAATTATGAATAAAACATCATAACATGAGCAGGATTGAAGGAGATGGGGAAGGTCACAGATAGAGAGAAGGCTGAATGGTACTCACTTTGTTTCCATAGCAACACACCTCCGAGAGCACATACTGATCCAGGGCTGTTTTACATCTGAGGGCTGTGGGGGGAGACGGGATTCTCTGCCACTCACAACTGAAGTCAGTACAGATGGACTTTTGAATTAGATGATTTTAAGATCTCAGGTGGAGGGCAGGGGGCCGGGGCTTATACATTTTTGAATATCCAAACTGAAAACACATTAATGTTTATAAAATTATTATTAGTTTGAGATTATGTCCACAAATTTACCAACACTCTTTGTTTCAATTATACCACTACTTTTAAAGGCCATATATCCTGCATTATTTGTATTGTTATTGTCCTTTTAATCAGAATCAGAATCAGAATTACTTTTATTTATCCCCAAGGGGAAATTCTTTTTGTTACATGTGCAACCGACCAGTAGTGACAGTAAAGTATTAGAAACAAAGTAAGATATATATAAAATAAAAATAAAATACAGTAGATCTATAATGGTCAACCCCGTTTAACTTAACTTATAAAGTATCTTTATTAATCAACTAAACCCCTGATATGAACAATTTACAATAAGCTTAACTCTACTATCCTTGTCTATTTACATATTCACATGATCATGTACAGTTTATAAGTGGATTAATATTGCACAGTGGGCTTAATATTGCACAGTGGGCTTAATATTGCACAATAACTTTACAAGAGGATTTTTACAGCACAGAGTTCAGTAGTTTGATGGCGATAGGCAGGAATGGTTTCCTGTGTCTCTCGGTGGAGCATCGTGGCAGTAACAGTCTGTTGCTAAATGAGCTCTTGACCAGCACTTTGTGGAGCGGGTGGGAGGGAAAGTCCAGAATAGTCCTGATTTTGGACAACATCCTCCTCTCCTACACAACAGTCAGAGAGTCCAGCTCCTCCCCCACAACATGTCTGGCCTTCTTGATGATCTTGAGTCTATTAGTGTCCCTCACGCGCAGACTGCTGCCCCAGCAGGCCACAGCATACGTGATGGCACTTGCCACCATAGACTCGTGGAACATCCTGAGCATTGTCCTGCAGATGTCAAAGGACCTCAGCCGCCTCAGAAAGTAGAGACGGCTCTGGCCCTTCTTGTAGACAGTGTCTACGTTCTTGCCTCAGTCCAGTTTATTGTCCAAATACACCCCCAAGTACTTGTACTCCTCCACAAGGTCCACACTGACCCCCTGGATGGAGATGGGGGTCACGGCAGCTTTGGTCCTCCTCAGATCCACCGCTGATGCATCCAACCACTGCAGAGTCGTCAGAGAACTTCTGAAGGTGGCAGGACTCTGTGCAGTGCTTGAAGTCTGTGGTGTAGAGGGTGAAGAGGAAAGGAGAGAGGACGGTCCCTTGTGGCGCCCCGGTGTTGCTGATGACCCTGTCAGACACACAGCTGTTCCTCATCCACCTGGAGGAACTCTTTAAAGCCACCTCCCTCTTGAGTGGTTCTGGCTCCACAGTCCAAGTGGATGTCAGTCCTAGTTCAGCTGCAGCCTGTCCGTCCGTGGGAGTAGGATCTCTCCTTCACTGTGGTTCTCCCCGAGGTTTCTACTTTTTCCCATTGGGTTTTTTGTAGTTTTTCCTCGCCGCGAAGGAGGGTCAAAGGACAGGGGCATTCTGGGACAGTTATCTGAACTGCTTTTACCTGTAGCCCATCGAGGCAACTGTTGTTGTGATTTTGGGCATTATAAAAATAAATTGATTTGATTTGATTTGACAGCTCTGCAGCCGCACATACTGTGGTCTGCCAGTGAGGTAATCCACAATCCAGGACACAAGAGGAGCATCTACTTGCATTGCTGCCAGCTTCTCAGCCAGCAGAGCCTGATAGTGTCGAACGCACTCGAGAAGTCAAAGAACATGATTCTCACAGTGGTAGCCGGCTTGTCCAGGTGGGCGTAGACTCTGTGGAGCAGGTAGATGATGACGTCGTCCACTCCGAGGTGGTGCTGGTAGGCAAACTGGAGAGGGTCCTGTAGATGCTGCACCATGGGTCGCAGCTGCTCCAGGACGAGTTGTTCCAGAGTCTTCATGACGTGGGAGGTCAGTGCCACGGGCCTGTAGTCCTTGAGGTCACTGGGACCTGTCTTCGGGACAGGAACGAGGCACGATGTCTTCCACACCAGGGGGACTCTCTGAAGACTCAGAGTGCAGTCAGACTGGGGGTTTGGGGACGACATGCTCATGTCATGTTTTAGAACCAAAATGTATGTACAGTATGTATTTTCTGTCAGCCAGGTGTTCCCTTATCAAGTTTTGTGTTAGAACCCCATCACTACTGCCTGCAGAGGGATTACCATGGGGAAATAAACAAAAGCTAGATTGTCACGACATGCTAAAGCACACTGTAGTAATCAGAATCAGACAGGCTTTATTGCCATTGTTGGACTAGAAGCAACTAGAAACTTGCTTTGGTGGTAAGGTGCAACATATAGCAATGTTTATAATAATACTATAAGGTATAGACTATGCTAAAATAAGGGCATGCAAAATAAAATATGTACGCTATTATTATATACTATGCTATATATTATATAAGCTGTAGTCTCTGTTTGTCCCTGGCTGTGGCTCCTGTACCACACGGTGAGGATGGATTCGATGATGACCGTGTAGAACTGCACCATCATCTGCGCCGGCATTTTAATTCATACAATATTACAAATAAAGTAATCCCAAAGTAATTTAACTTAGTTACTTTCTTGAGGCAGTAACTAATTAATGTCATTAATTACATTTTTTTTAAAGTAATTAGTGTTTTCTGTAACTAATTACTTTTTCAAAATAACTTACCCACGCCTCCAGCATGTCCTGGGTCTACCCCGGGACTGCCTCCCGGTGGGACATGCCTTCAGGAGGCTCCACAACAGATGCCTGAGCCACCTCAGCTGGCTCCTCTCGACGTGGAGGAGCAGCGGCTCTACTCTGAGCTCCTCCCGTGTGACTGAGCTCCTCACCCTATCTCTAAGGGAGCGCTCATCCACCCGGTGGAGGAAGCTCATTTCGACCGCTTGTATCCGCGATCTCGTCCTTTCGGTCATTACCCAGAGCTCATGACCATAGGTGAGGGTAGTAAAATAAAGGGCTAAAAAGAGAGGAGAAGAGGAAATAGAAGAAGTAATAAGGAGATTGGAGGTTGTGCTAATGGCTTACCACACAATTAAATGGAGCCAAAAATAGCTCTAAATGGACCACGTCATGTTTGCTTTTTATTTCTACCAGGATTAGCTCTATTATGATAGCGTATTGTATTGTATGTATTCATTTTTCCCCTCCCCCCCTCTGCTTATTTGTTGGTGTCCAATTACCTTATGTGTACCTATTACTAAAGCTACATAAAATGGATAAATAAAAAATATGAACATTAAATACAAATGGACTGAATTAAGAGAAAACGTATAATACAAAAAATTAAAAGGGAATGAGGTGAAATATATTTTCTCCAGGAAACTCATTTAATGCAAATAGAACACAAGAAATTAGAGAAACTTGTACAGATGAAGGATTTAAAGACTGGAATACAAAGGATATTACCAACTGTATAGCGCAAGATGAAACAGTTATCTTTGAAAATGTATCAAAGCAACAACAAAGAATAACTTTTATCGATATCTTCAAGTGAGAAGCTATTTGACTAAAAATATCCGCTCATAAGCCACATAATTAAAACATGTCATAAAGAATAATATAAAGTGATTGGAGAAGTCTATAAAATACTACAAGAACACCATGGTTGAAGAACGAGAAACCAGAGAGACCAAAGAGAAATGGGAAAAGGCTCCAATAACGCATAATCACGAGTTCTCCCCATCACTTTCAGAAATCTCCTTTGGTCAGTGGGTAACTAAGGGAATAAACTCACTACAAGTTCTATTTACTAGAAGAACATTTGCTACTTTTGATCAGCTTTGTGACAAACATAACAAATATTTACAGATTGACAGTTTGTTAAAACAGTGTTCCTGTCCTACCCTTTTCAGCCCCCTGATTACGCATTCAATACTGTGTTTTTGAACGACCCACTGAAAAAAGGTTCCATTTCTACAATTTGTAATAACTTGTCAGATTTAGAATATAAACCTACACTAGACCACCTGAAGGAAGCTTGGCAACAAGATATTGACACGACCATCACTGTATACCACTATTCAGTGGTATACATCTGTGTGGTATAATCTGTGCCCGACATGGCCTGCTTCAATTTCAGGTCATACACCGACTACATTTATCAAAAGTACGACTCTGGATGTTTCCTGGAGTAAATTGTTGTAGTTAAGATCAGGCTTCACTTGCTCATAC
>CM033626.1:552449-728204 GCA_019453435.1 Rhinogobius similis
ATCTCACCCCATACTTTTACCGCACAATACAAGATTTAAAGAGCCTGTGTCTTGAGTAGAATAAATTAATCAGGGACAGAACTAGAATATTTTATAGTCAAAAGTGTTTTCAGTTTTTGAAGTACTGATTCTATTCAGACACTTTAAATAGCCAGCAGATTGCAGTTACGGAATTATACCAATCTACCAAAATTGTCAAACTGGGAAAAATTGTCTTTAAAGGACCCATATTCTGCTATCTTCCCCTTTACACAGTCTATTCTAAGGGCTTTGTTGATCAAATTTTGCGTTGTGCAATATCCATAACATAACAGTTTCCAAAAAACACCCATTTCTTGGACTGGCCCCCCTCCTTGCAAAAGCAAACGGCTCACTCTGAGATCTGACCCCCCCGAACAGAGAGCAGGCTGCCTCCCCCGCCCAACTCGCGCGCCTCCCCCGCCCAACCCGCGACGTAGTCTAGAGCGGAGATAGTGCGCATGCGCCGTGTGCTCCGGTAAACAGCGATACACAAACACGGGAATAAACATTTTATCCGTCCTGACGGTAAAGGCCGATGCTGAGTCCTACGTCCTGGATCTGACCTGGAGTTTGACGTGCTCCAGGGCCTCAACAACAGACGTTGCCGTTTGGTAAATAACAAGCTAACTCTTCTATCTATCGTATCCATCGTGTAATTACTGTGTAGCAGTAGCATTAGCTATTTTCATTCGTTTTAGGTGTATTAGCCGGAGTTGTAGGTGTGGTGTATTGTGATGAGCAATTACCACTATGATCGCTGGGTGGCACTGGCGCGTGTATGTACTGAAATGAGAGGTTGTAATAAAGGACACAGAAGCTGTTCCGAGGTCTCGTCTCAATCCCTGGGTATCAAAGACGTATAAATATGTAACCCACGTTATACTATGAATATATATATAGCCAACAAGACTAAAGGCTACAACAGTAGGACTGTGACCACAGAAACGGAGAACGTTTGCTGTCGAGAAATTCCAAAGGCAAATGTGTGTATTGTGTCATGAATTAGAGTTGCAAACGGGGAAAAGCGATCGTAACTCAGATATATTTAGGTATGGCTTATACTTTTCTTACCGTACCTTACAGTATGTAAGCCATTATGTTACACAGTTGGACTATTTGTTGTTGAACTGATTCAAAAATAAATTAAACACAATATTTTGAAGTGAACAATGAAGATTTAATAGTTCTGTTCATCCACTTTCCACGTACTGTTTTGTCTCTCTGCAAATAAAATAGTCTAGAGACGTATTTACAACCAAACACAGATTTTCTGAAAGACAACATGGCTAGTAACGAACCACTGTGTTAGCAGCAGCAGCGCTGGAACTAAAGAAGTAGCATTCAAAGAGAAGTGATGCTAAACAGACGCGGTTACGATAGCGCCAGAGGGGTTTGTTTACGGTGCGGCTGCGCGCTTCCTGGAGGCGTGGCTTGAGCGCCGCGTCATCCTAGTGAAGCCGCGTCATCCTTGTGAGGAGCCCCCGTCTGCTCACCCGAGGGGGACGGAAAAGACAGTTCTCTAGCGAAAGCATGCGGGAATCAATCAAAAAACCACTGTGGGCACAACATACGAGGCCCAAATAGCACTGTAGGAAGGTTAAAACCTCTGAAAATCGATTTTGCATGATATGGGACCTTTAATATACTAACTTCAGTTTAGTGAAATGAGTAGCCTAACGGCCAATTCATTCTTCATAAGAAGCAACAAGTTTGCAAAGAACAAACTTATTATGGGCTCAGACATATCATACGTCATCAGAAGTTCTGCTGCTTATGCCCCACCCCCATGAACTCTATGCTGTCCTTAGGCAAGACACTTCACCACATTGAATGGTTGGTGGTGGTCAGAGGGAACAATGGCAGCCTTGCTTCTATGGGTCTGCCCCAGGGCAGCTGTGGCTACAGTAGTATATTACTACCAAGTGTGGATTGAAAAAATAATGCTATGTGAAGCGTCTTTAAGTGTCCAGAAAAGTGCTGTATGAGTATGTTGCATTTATTAATTATTATTGTTATTATTTTTGTTGTTATAACTCAAACAGCTGTTGCTATGTTGTTGCTAGGAAGATTGCAAACAATACAGACTGAATTGCTTTTATATTATTAATTCATTCATTTTCTACCACTTATTCCCGTCCCCGGGGTCGCGGGTGACTGGAGCCTGTCCCAGTGACTTTGGGCCTTAGGCGGGGTACATCCTGGACAGTGGCAAACTCGTCGCAGCAAACAAGGACAGACAACCATTCACTCTCACATTCATACACTACTGGCAATTTAGAGTTGTCAATTAACCTGAACACAGTCATGTCTTTAGACGGTGGGAGGAGCCAGAGAACCCGGAAAGAACCCTTGGTAACACGGGGAGGACATGCAGACTCCACCCAGAGAGACCACCCCTGCTTTTATATTAATTTCACAAAAATAATAGATATACACTCAGCCACACCCACTTTGAAAATGCACTTTGAAAAACAAAATTCAAGGGTTATGTTTGTGTGTTTGTGCAGAAAGGCGAATGGGAAGCGGAGAAAGTCATTAGTGTTCCCAGTAAAAAGGTGGAGGGCTGGATGCTGCCGGAGATGCCAGGTCAGAGACAGAACATTCTTTGTGTGTCTACTGTATACTCATACCACTGTGTCCTTCTGTGACAGGCCTGATCACAGACATTCTCATCTCCCTGGATGACCGATTCCTGTATTTCAGCAACTGGCTCCATGGCGATATCCGGCAGTATGACATCACCAACCGCCGCAAGCCAAGATTGATTGGACAGGTGTGACATCACCAATAAAATGCCCCTCCTACTTAGAAAATTTGCTTGAAGAAATGTCAATAACATGCACACATCTTCTGTCCTGTTGCCTTTGCTTAGCAGATTTACATTTTTAATGCTATCCATGGTAATTATCAACCACTTTAGTTCACGTGTGATTTACTCCAGATTCAGTCCTGGTCCAGACCTGAAGGGATTTTGGTTCAGTCCAGTGTGCTGGTAGACAGGGTTAGGGCACTCATAATGTGAAGTTACTGTTTCATTTTGTGGTATTCAGAATACAATTACTTTCCTAAAATAAAACAAATATACAAGGTGGTATTTGATCATGCATTTCAGGCATCAAACTGTACGATATTAGAAAAATAGAAACACAGCTTTTGTGGTGTGTGCATATACATGCGTTATTTTCCTTCTCTAACTAGTGATGAATAAATGCATTTACAATCCTATTTACACACTAATGTAGAACAGAAATGACATAATAAATGGAAACTCATTCATTCATTCATGTGTATGTGAATATTGTTATTGACCTTTAAACATATGTCTTAAGGAGCTTTTATTTGGCATCTTATGTTAACAAAAAATAATAATTCCATGTCTCTGGCTTATTGCACACTGACACCAGGGCCCTATCTATTGGCAGCAGATTGAATTACTTATTTCAGAACGGGTGTAACAGTGATTTATGGACTTAAAAACAGCACAGAAGATTCAACTACACACATGAAGATAACATCACATGTCAGGGAAATTCAGAATGAAGTGTTTTTTACGCTTGGCGTGAGATGATTTTCTAACCAGGATTCGTGAACTAGCGTGAATTAAACTAAATGCAACTCCAGGTAGGATTTTGATGATGGACAATGTTAGAATGTGGTTAAAAGTTCAAAGTTACTTTAGCATAATATGTGTCCTTTAAAGTGAAAGTATTCTAAGAATGCAGAATAAAAGTACCTAATAAAAGGACCTAAACTTAATGTGTACTCTGACGTTTCATATATTTAACAATTTTCCTCCAAGCTGGAAGATCAATAACTTTTTTTTTTTTTTTTTTTTCCCTGCAGCTTAATACTCGTGTACCCTTAGACTAGCACTCCTTCCGAGCTTCCTGAAAGTACTTCTCCTCAAGACATTTAAGGGCCTGTATTTATTTCAGTAATATATCTGCCCCAGCTAAACTGTTTTCCCTCTCCTTTAAAGAAGCTGTCATTTATGTCTTTTGGAATCTCACCCTTTCTTTCCCTTGCTTTCCCTCTATACAGGTGTTTCTTGGAGGCAGCCTGGTGAATGACGGTCCAGTCAAAGTGCTCCATGACCCAGAGAACCAGGGCCAGCCAGAGCCTCGTGTCATCAAAGTATGTCATGAATGAGCAAAGTAAGAGGTGGGGTACCTCTTACTTTGCTTGAAAGATCTCTAATGCCAATACTCACAAATGCTCACATTACCAACATAGAAAAGCGCATGTGACAGTTTAGACTAAATTCACTAAAATATAGCTAACATAACATTCCGTGGTTATTATAATTTGACCACTGCTTTATACTTATGTACTAGAGCAGGGGTTCCCAAACTTTTCTGCGAAATGAAAATGACAGTAGCAATAATTTTAAGGGTCAAAGTCTGTTAATTCAGGTTTAATATTGGTTATATGAATAGTGTATTGTCTTATCAGACCCTATTTCACTAAAAGATACTGTTTCAAATAAAAAAATATTAATCATATTATTAAAATGAGATCTTGAAATCATCTCGCGACCCCCAGCTTACCCCTCGCGACCCCCCGAGGAGTCCCGACCCCCGCTTTGGGAACCACTGTACTAGAGTATCAGTAGTTACTAGTTAGAGTTGACACCTCTTTCCTGCTGTGCGGTTCCTGCTGTGTGAGGTGATAGACTCGTCCTAAAAACCTTAAAAATAACTGAATTAGTTGATTTATTTCTCCCTCTACTCTGGGATTAGAACCGTTTTTCTTACCGTAAATGGTTGAGCAACATAAGTTTGCATAACAAAGTCAAACAACATCACTAGCCTCATTGTAGGCTACTTAGCCCTGCGGCTAACCTCAACACACACGAGAAAGATTTCTTAAAGGCTCACCTGCGGATTTATCCACATACTTTAACTTTCCAACGCAGACTGCCTTTTTTAGCTCTGATCTGTAAACTGTTGTGAACGCTGTGGACCGTGGCATATAAGTTTTCGTTTTGCTCCTGCACCTGCTCTTTCAGGATTTAGTTGGGTTCTCCTACCCATTTCTTGTCATCATACCTGTTGCTGGCTCTCTGTTCTGTGTACTCCCCAGTACTTCTGATGCCGCATCCTTTATTAGCCCGTCACATACCGTGGCTCATTAGCTATCACCAAGATTAGGAGTCTACAGGCCTGAAATGACTGGAAACTCAAGGATTCTAATTATTGGCCATTCAATTATTAGAAACCTTGCCATTCCACCTTGCTATAACATAGTGTCTTCCAGGTGGCAAGGTACATGACCTGATCAAACTCCTTCCAGCGCTCACGTTATGGTGCATGTGGGCATAAGTGACTTCATGAACTGAAAGTCAACACAGGACCAAATAAACTTAGAACCAACTACATACAGTTTATAGCCTTCTCCTTCTGAGATCAACCATGGCATGCTTCAACCCAGATTTATTTTGTCTCCCCCAAAACACCATATAATTTGGGTCCTGCCAATCCTGCTGCCACTCCAAAGCCAAACTCACCTAATGCAAAACCTGCCCTTAACAGAGCTAATTCATCTTCTTTAAAGCTAGCCCTCCTTAATGTAAGATCACTCAATCAAACATTCATTGTTCACGATATTCACGATTTTATTACAACCAGTAAGTTTGACTGTATTCTCCTCACTGAAACACAATTGGATGAGTCAGGTAACAAAGAGCTAATTGAAACATCCCCTCCTAATTATTCATTCTCACACTGCACTCAGGCTAACAGAAAAGGTGATGGTATTGCTGCAATCTTTTCTAACTCCTTGCCCTTCAAAACTGTCTCAACTTGTTGTCTACCTTACATGTTTCAGTGGCACGACTTCTGCCTTTGTCTGAAGTCCTGCCGCCCAAACATGTCAGGTAAATGAGCTTATAGCTTTTTACAACTGTCTTATTAGAAGAAACTCACAAATTAATAATTAGAAGACAGAATGAATGTATTAGTTTCAGCTAAAAATCCTGATTCCATAAATAATCTCACCCGATGCATTTCCTACATTAGCAGCTGGATGAGTAAATCAAAACAAAAAGAGATCCTACTATTTGGTCCAAACTTCTTAAGGGACAGCATCCAAACTCTACTCACATCACATCACAGTCACTATGTCCAGTCATACCAGAAATGTAGGTGTTGTCCTCGATCCTGATCTAAATTTTCAAAAACACATAAAAAATGTCTCAAAAGCATCAACATACCATCTCAGAAGTATCGCTCTTCCTCCATGATTCAGAAAAACTATCCAGAAAATTAGACTATTGCAACTCTTTACCTACACATACTATTCACAAACTTCACCTGATACAAAATGCAGCTGCTAGAATTCTAACAAAAAATAAGAAATATGACCACATTTCCCCTGTTTTATATTCTCTCCGGTGAAAGAAAGAATAATTTTCAAAATTCTCTCAATGGCACTGCTCCCACTTACCTCACGTTTATCTGAACAGAGACTTCTCACTCTAAATCTGCTCATGGTGTGCTCAGTCACTGTGGGCCACTTGAACTACGGTCAACACCAACTATTGATCATTTAAAAAAAAAAAACTAAAAACATATTTATTTTCAAGTGTTTAATATCTAAACTAATGTAATTCTATTGTCTTGTCATTGTATGGCCTTCTGTACTACTTGTGTACATTTCTCTTGCTGCTTATTAGCACATTGAGTCTGTGCTGGTCTCATGAAATGTGCCATATAAATAAATAAACTTAAACTTAATATTAATATAGTCACAATACTCTCACTTGACTAAAGGTTTTGGATACTCTACCCACCTCTGCATGTTGTATGAATGTTATGAATTCACACTGTGATCTAGATTGATATTAATCTACAAATCTGATATGTAATTTACTTTCTGTATTGATCTGTGCTGCCTATGGTGCAGGAGACGTGTGATCCTCTTGTCTCTCTTGT
The DNA here is from genome assembly GCA_019453435.1 of Rhinogobius similis. NCBI lineage: Eukaryota > Metazoa > Chordata > Actinopteri > Gobiiformes > Gobiidae > Rhinogobius > Rhinogobius similis. The sequence goes on from CM033626.1 coordinate 559,403, forward strand.
CCAGGGAAAGCGTATCCCAGGTGCCCCCCAGATGCTGCAGCTTAGTCTGGATGGGCGTAGGCTCTATGTGACCACATCTCTGTACAGCGGCTGGGACAAGCAGTTTTACCCCGACATGCTGCGGTAAAATTCAACCTACAGTTACACTACAGAGTAACCTAATACTTTATTGTTAAATTTGTTATTGTTGTTTTATTCAGGGGTTTTCATACTTTTAGACACCTGGTCATTGGTGTTTTCATGTTTGGTAACTACAAAACTTCTCTGGTGGAGGGTTGGCCACCTGCTCGTCTCTGTGGTGATGTTATTGCTTTGCCTTAGACAGACCATAAATCATGGAGATCAGCAGGAGACGGCTGTCATATGTCAGATCTATGGAGAGGCGAGCCTGCTCACTGTCAGAGTAGATATTTTTGTGTTTTTGCCAGGTATTTTTGAACAATAAAAACACCTATGATTAAATAAATGCAAGATACTGTAGATAAGTTAAATGTTGTACTGGGGAAAGTTCTTGGTAAGGCAATAACCTCGCTATGGAAGTGATGTCACCTTCTATACTAAGATCATAGATCTGATAGCAAACCACTCTGAGGGAACCCTTATCTGTGGCAGTGACAGGAACCTTTGCAAACAACCTGGATTACATGACTCAAATTCACAGAGCAATTGTAAATCGGTAAGAAATAAACTTCAAAAATGTATACATAATATAGGAATAATCGATATTTAGAGAGCCATCGCTCTCTATTTAGAGAGCCATCACTCTCTAAATATTGATTATTTATCGATTATTGACAATAAAACAAATATTATAGTATAGATCTTATGTGGATAAGAGAAATGAGTATATCGACGAGCACTGGGATTCATCAAGACCAGTGCTTGTACTAATTTCTCTTATCCACATAAGATCTATACTATAATATATTTGCTTTATTTTCAATAAAGATAGGTCAAAAATCACAGAGGGGGACACAGACACAAAAGATCTAAGTGATCATGCCCCTGTTTACATTACTGTAGTCTTGGAAACGAAAAATACACTTTGGACGTTTTCTGCTTAATGATGCTTAGTTTAAAACTTAAACTTAAACTTAGTTTAAAAGCAGTTCTGAGGGGCAAAATTATAGCCATTGTCTAAACCAAAAAGTAACAAATGAGTGGAAGAAAAATCTTCAAATGCTACAGGAAATTAAAAAGAGAGCTGAATATAATGATTTGACATCAGAAGAAATAATAAAGAAAAAAAATGCTCTTCACCAAACAAAGATACTATGAAAGTGAATAACAGAAAATGTAATTTGAACCAAACAAGACCAAATACAAATCGTTGTTTCTCTATCAGTACATAAAATCTTTTTTTTTTTTTTGCTTTGTACTTGAAACCATTGACCCAAAACATAAGACAATCAAAAACAATCAGTGGAGTTCAATGCTAGGCAGTTTCTGTAATTGGATACTTTTCTAGTAACATAGTAATCTAACACGTTATAATATCTGGGTTCTCCGGCTCCTCCCACCGTCCAAAGACATGACTGTGGAGGTTAATTGACAACTCTAAATTGTCCCTAGTGAATGAATGTGAGAGTGAATGGTCTTTGAATTGTGAATTGTCTGTCAATGTCTCTGTCTCTCTGTGTCTGTGTTTGCTGCGACGAGTTGGCCACTGTCCAGGGTGTACCCCACCTAAGGCCCAAAGTCACTGGGATAGGCTCCAGTCACCCGCGACCCCTAACAGGAATAAGCGGTAGAAAATGAATGAATGAATGAATGAATCTGATGTCTAATACCATTCACATGAATTAAATTCTGCAATAGACATACTGTTTCAGACAGTACTTAATCCCTAAGTTTACCATTCCATTATTCTCTCCCCACAGAAGAAGAAGAAAAAATATTTACCCATCAACAGACCTCCAACTTAAGAACAGTGCAAATAACTCACAACTCCTGGGAAAACAGTGCGGATACAAACAGTTACGCATCAAAACATACTCAAGACCATATAACTCACAAATTTATTTCAGTAACTGGTTTGCTCACTCTTCCGGAGCGAGTTACTCTAGACCCTGGTGTATGAGTCTCTGGTATGACAGGAACTGGGGGCTCCTCAATGGCATTCTAAGAGTTCACAGTCTGTTATTGTGGAGCAGGACACACATCTTCAGGTGTGACCCTTGACCTGGGTGTGGAGCTGGAACCATGGATAACAGCTGGCATTGTCCACAGTTTCTGTCCATCCAATTTCGTAAGCACTGCGTCTCCGGCGCTCAGCAGTGGCAGACTCCTTACACCGTTCCTGCGCTTGTAGAAGTAGGCCTGCTTTTGTTTGGCTGAGGCATCTGCCTGTCGGATTTTGTCCATATCAGGCCAGCCTGGAGTCAGATTGGCCTGCAGAGTGGGCAAGCTGGTCCTGATTTTCCTGCCTATCAACGGTTCAGCAGGGCTGGCCCCTGTGGAAGAGTTGGGTTGTGGTCCTATATGTCATAAGGGTGAGCAGGGGATCATCCTGATGGAGGATGCTTTTTGCAATCTGGACCCCCCTCTCCGCCTGTCCGTTGCTCAGTGGGAAGTGAGAAGATAATGTGGGCAAAATCATACTCCTCGCTGAATTCCTTCATCTCAGCTGAGGCCAACTGCGGCCCGTTGTCACTCACTAACACATCCGGAATGCCATAACGAGCAAAAGTAGCCTTAAGCCTAGAAACTACCTGACTGCTAGTAGCTGTTGGCAAATGCAGAATCTCAATAAATCTAGAAAAGTAATCAGACACTACTAAATAGTTCTGCTTTTTGAACTTGCACAGATCTATTGCTACATTCTGCGACGGTCTTGTTGGAAGTACACTTGGAAGTAATGGCCCTTTCCTCTATGCATTCTTGTTCTCTATGCAGTGTGGACACTATTGCACTTTAGTGGAAATGTCCAGTCTCATTTTTGGCCACCATACAGACTGTAAAGCTCTTTCCCTACATTTAGTTAGACCCTGGAACCCATCATGAATCAGGAATCACTATGTGACACTATGTAACACCCTCTCCCTCAATAAGACCATCCCACTTCTGACACCATGTAATGTTTGTATTTATCCTACAAGACATAAATGATGAGACGACAACATGTGGCCGCGTGGCGTAGGGTTTTTTAATGAACAACTGTGTTGAATAATGCCGTACATACAGAACAGCGCCTCCCAAAACACCTTGAGCTCAGGTCTTTTAAAGTGACAGAACCTTTTAATGTAAACCATACATTACACTCCCGATCTCCATCCCCAATTGATTATTTGATCAGTGAATCTTCAAGATTCATATGGCAAGGGAAAAAAACTCTAGTCCGAATTCAAAACTTTAAAGCTGTCAAAAGAAAAAACAATGAGTGGGGTTTGCCCTGTGTGACTGGAGTGTTTCTGCGTTGTGTAGATTTCTTATGTGGTGCATAAAGAAGCCACAGGACACTGCCGAACTTTTGGAGGGACTCTCCATTTAATATCGTCAATATTTAAAAATACAAGATCAACTTTCACGATTCACTGGTCCTGCCCAAACCACAGAGGAGATAATGGAACCCATTGTATATGTTCTTGTCAATTAAAACATAGCATCAGAGCTACATCAGCGCTCAATATGGACTTAGATAAAACTATAGTACTGTATTATAACATTGATTCCTAAAATGGGATTTGTAAAAGGAAGTCACGTCCCCCCCATTAATACAACACGAGGGGGACAAAGGAACACCAGCTATGCTTAATACAACAATAAAACAAAAGGACAATTTTGTGTAATTATAATATGATAATACAGTCCTGATCAAAAGTTAAAGACCAGTTGAATAAATGGCAAAAGTCACACAGCCCTTTTGGCATTTTGATATGGCCCGCGAAGCAGTTAATTAACATTTGTCATTATATTATACATATATATATATATATGACTACAGTTGCTTGTTCATTTAAGATTAATTTTGAGACTAGCACCACTAGAGTAACACTAAACTTGGCTAAAAAGAGTAACCAACTGCACCCACTAAATAATGGTAATCATTTTTGCTCTTCTCTTGTCGTGTTCTATTGTTTTTGTGTATTTTAGTCCTATTTGTGTATTAGGTCGATGTGTAATCGTATGTATGTAATATACTGTGGTTAACAACATCCAAACTGTAAATGGTCCAGCCCTCGGACCTCAGCCCTCTAAGTGTTGCCCTTGAGTCAAAAAGTTTGCCCATAGCTGGTTTAGGACTACACCTCAAAAAACAACCCTGAAACCCCCGCAAGAAAGAAAAATGAATAGTGCTGCTGCTATTGTTGATCACACCAAAAATTGGTTGCAGCATGCTTGAAGCAAGTGTTTCCTGGAAGTGAAGAGGAACATTTCTCCAAGTGGTGAAAATGGTCTCATGAAGGACATCTACTGTCTGGAACTGTGGTCCATGTTTGCAAACTTCTCTTTCCACCCATCCCCAAGGGTTCTCGGTTGGATTTAGATCAGGGGAACACACAGGACAGTCCAAAAGAGTGAAGAAAGTGTGTTCTTCTCCTGAAGAAGTCCTTTGTCCTGGGGCTTTGTGAACTGTAGCGTTGGCGTTTTTGTTACAGATCTGCACTCATGTTGTAATGGCACTTGGGTGAGAACTCTGTTCACGCAAATGGCGAAAGAGGGAAAAGTCTTGTTGCTAAATATTATATAAAGTAGACAATGCACTGATTCCTGGACGGCCTGAAAATGGCTTTGTAGTCCGTAAGAACCACGGCAACTTCCTGAATAAGATGAATAAGACAGTAAACATTTCAAATAATATTACACTGGAATTAACAATGAATTTTTTACACTTTTTTATTAAGAATAATTACCAACTATACCGTTATCAGTGAAATCAATTTTCTATAGACATGTTCAAACCAATTACAATTACAATTCACTGCAGACAAAGTTACAGTAAGGTTGTAGAGTGACCATATGTGTTTGAATTTGTGTATGCACTACTGAAGCAATACTCCTGTGTCTTTGTTCCAGGGAGGGCTCAGTCATGATGCAGATCCATGTGGACACAGAAAAAGGAGGTCTCACTCTGAATGAGGACTTCTTGGTGGACTTTGGCAAAGAACCAGACGGTCCAGCTCTGGCTCATGAGCTGCGCTATCCTGGAGGGGACTGCACCTCGGACATCTGGATCTGAGCCTCCTCACACTTAGCAGAGAAATCTACACTTCCACAGTAAAAACATTCCAATGCACAGTGTATGCAAATAAAGCTTTATCATATGAAACTAATCTCAAATGCATGAGTGTGTTTGGTGATACATAGATCTAACATGGGCTCTAGCTAGGTTAGAAGTGACATCACACCATTCTAAAGGCCATATTTAAAACATATGGGGGAAATTTACCAGTTTCCAAACTGAAGAGTATTATATTCTAGAATCTCAAAGTTATGCATTACACCAGTGCAGAAAAGGTTTCAAACATCGTCATCTGGACACTGTTTTGAAAATCAAGTAATTACGATTCCCATCTGAAAGTGAATTAGTAGAACTAGTTTGAGAACTGTGACTTATATGCTACTCTGATCTGTGACAGCCCTGCCCACAGGGAGGAGTCCCTGATCATGGCCTGTCTTTTTAAAACGATTCATTTACCCTGTTTAGTTTCACCTGAAACAAATCTGTTGTTGTTGTTATGTTAGTCCTGTGAACAGTTATATGGTTTGCTGACTGTAGCTCCTAGACACTGTTTAGTACCTGATTAGCATATGACTGGTCTATTGATTTAGACTAGAGTGTTAGACTAGTGTTAGGCTGTTATAAACCTTTGCTAAATTGAATCTTAAACCACCATTTCTGTTTAAAGAAGGACTCTCTCTTCACAAAAATGACTTCCTTCACCTCAGAATCTTCACCTCACTGTCTACAAAAGAATGGTTTGTAGCTCTCAGATGCAGATGTTTTTGGCAACAACACTTTGGGACCCACTTCTCACCTATGTACCGCTCTTTACAGCCGTCCTCAGTGCACTCTATTGGAATGCTTCCAACTCTTGGTTCCACGCAGCGCTGCCTATAAGCATATAAGTCAGAGTTTTTCGGATGGAAGTCGAAACGTCTTGTTTTTCAAAACAGTGTCCAGATGACAATTACAGTACCGCATTTTGTGCCAAAACTGTATCTGCATGTGTGTATTTCGAATTCCGAACCACCCTAACATCACACGATCTCTCTGGGTGGAGTCTGCATGTCCTCCTCGTGTTACCGTGGGTTCTCTCCGGGTTCTCCGGCTCCTCCCACCATCCAAAGACATGACTGTGTAGGTTAATTGGATATGAATGTGAGAGTGAATGGTTGTCTGTCCTTGTCTGTGTCTCTGTGTCAGCCCTGCGACGAGTTGGCCACTGTCCAGGGTGTACCCCGCCTAAGGCCCAAAGTCACTGGGATAGGCTCCAGTCACCCGTGACCCCTAACGGGAATAAGCGGTAGAAAATGAATTAATGATGAATGAATATAATTACATTTTTCCAGAATTTGTTTTGCAATTACAGTGATCCCTCGTTTATCGCGGGAGTTGCGTTCCAAAAATAACACGCGAAAAGTGAAATCCGTGAAGTAGTCACAGCTTTATTTTTTATAATTTTACAATGCAATACTGAACTATGGAATGAAACCAAAAATCAAAACCTGTTTTAAAGCCCAAAATGTGTTTAAAACAATAATTTTAATATAGTAATACAAGGTTGGAAACATTGTCACTGATGTATTTCACAGTCTGTGCCTCTTCGTCCTGACTCCGCTCCGCTGTAGCCTCTGTTTCTACTGAAGGCGCAGGAGTCTTTCTTTAGTTGTTGTCGCTCTTTCTTTTTCTGAGCAAGAAGATTTTTATAAACGGATATGCCACCTTCGATTATATTTGAGAACTGCAATGAACGACTCATCAAAGGGTCCCGTTGTTGTGCGTGCGCTGAAGTTCAGTGGATGCACTGTAAAAATATCCGCACTGTAAAAAAATCCGTGAAGCAGCGAAGCCGTGAAAGATGAAACGCGATATAGCGAGGGATCACTGTACTCGCGTTTATGTAATACAAAAAAATGGGAAAAAAGCTAATTTGACATAATTTCACACCAAACTCTAAAAATGGGACCCATTTAAAATAACTGGCATTCTTTAAAAATTGTGGATAAATAACTTTGTTTCAAGTTCAAGTCTTCATGTTGTGTGTCTGTGTGTGCCACACTAAGTATGGAGAACAGAAAGAGGATTTGAGAAGCAAAATATCAACAATCTCAAGGTTACAAGTCCATCTCCAGAGATCTTCATGTTCCTTTGTCCTTTGTGTGCAACATACCGGTAATCAAGAAGTAGCTGATCTCCCTGGACGTGAACGGAAGAGAGAAATTGAACGGTTTCAACGCAGGATAGTCCGGATGGTGGATAAGCCCCAAACAAGTGCCAAAGAAATTCAAGCTGCCTGCAGGCTCAGGATGCATCAGTGTTGGCACAAACTATCCGCGAACAGATGAGACCAAGATAGAGATTTTTGGTAAGGCATGTCATTCTACTGTAATGAGGCCTACAAAGGAAGAACACAGTGGATTTGGAGTTGCAACGTAGGGCCCTGTGTCAGAAAGCTGGGTTTCCGGCAGGACAATGACCCCAAACATACTTCCAAGAGCATCCAGAAATGGAAGGCAACAAAGTGCTGGAGAGTTCTGAAGTGGCCAATGAGTCATGAGTCCAATCAGTCCCATTGAACACCTGGAGAGAGCTTAAAATTGCTGTTGGTAAAAGGCACCCTTCCGATATAAGAGACCTGGAACAGTCTGCAGAGTGGGCCAAAATTCAGGTTGAGAGATGTGAGACTGATGGAGTGGCATGGTAGCGCAGTGATTAACGCTCTTGCTTTATAGCAAGGAGGTCCAAGGTTCAACTCCCGGGCAGCATAGAGCCTTTTTGTGTGGAGTTTGCATGTTCTCCCCGTGTCTGCATAGGTTTCCTCTGGGTGCTCCAGTTGCCCCTACCACTAAAAAACATGTACAGTAGGTGTGTTTGTGAGAGTAAATGCAGGACAACGAATGAAAACCAGCCCATGGCTATTTCCAGCATTGCATGTTCATCAACATGTACTGTCCTGACCAAATAAACCAATAAATCAAATTAAAACTGATGGTTATAGGAAGCGATTGATTTCAGTTATTTTATTAAAAGGGTGTGCAACCAAATATTAAGTTAAGGGTGCTATTAATTTTGTCCGGCATGAAATAGCATGAAATTGAAATTGAAATTGTGTATAACAAAACCTGTATAATTGCAATATTTTTCTGGGAGCATTTTCTGAAAAAAATCCAGAAATGCCAACACTTTCGGCCATGGCTGTATCTACAATATAATACATATATATATATATATATATATATATATTAACATCAGTCTGAACTTTTCCACCTTTTCGTTTCTAAAACAGTTACTTGCATCTTTTGTATGGGTTGCTTACAGAATACAGCTACCTGCATAATCATGGATTACTTACAGAATATAGTCAGAGCTAAAAAGAAAAAAAAATTACTTGCATCTATTATACTATGTATGTCTACATATTGTTTATTATGTGTTTGTTGTGACAGTAACTGTAGTTACAACTGTATGTTGTGTCTGTTTATTGTCTATAAATGTAATTGTATATGTTATATTATAACAGCAGTTGTAGCTGTAGTTTCAACGGTTTGTTAAGCGCTTTGAGTGCCTGTTAGGTGGAAAACACTCTATAAATAAAAATCATCATCATTTAAATATTATTCTTATTATTATACATGGAGAGCTTCACAGACCCTGGGACACCTCACATGAGAGAACAAAACCTGGAGCGCAACCTCTCCAAAAGGGGAGGTGTCTGTCCGCTGTCCGGACTCTCAGGGGGTGGGACTTCTGTCTTCTGGACCAATGAGACTTCACTAAGGGGAGAGGGGAGAGAAAGATAGCCCTGCTCTTGGGTGAAAACCAAAAGGGGCTTGATTCAACTTTAACAAAATATTACACTTGACCTGAAAAATTATTCAAGCAATTTTTCTTCATGTCATTTAATCACATTGTCTAATACATTCAGCTGTGTCTCTACAAATAGAAACATAATCTAAGGCTACACATACACAATTTTTATATATGAATTGTACACCAGAGAAAACAAATTCTCAATCAGTATTAGCCTTTAATACACAGCTGGAGAAAAAGGGCACACCTCTCCAGCTGTCTACTTACATCTTATTTGTGAAATGACTGATTTGTAAAAATAAATCACAAATATTTTCTTGTATTAGAACACATGTGAACCAAAACATTCTAGCTAATCCTTGTAAACTCTGGCTCCTGCCTGGAAACCGTCCTGCGCATTAACACAGGGATGACTGAGTCATGGCTCACCGCTGTCTTGTTTCTTGTCTTGCTCTGTTCTTGTCATACGCATCATCTCAAAGGTTTACTGTTTGCCTGTGGGAGCTATAATGGGATGTATGCAATCTAGACTCATGCACACATATGTGCGATCATGACTCCTAATGTTTTTACTGATCAACTAAGAATTAATATAAATCTAGGACTTATGCTTTGCCTTCTCCTGATTGTAATAAACCTGTGGACTTATGGTCCCAGAGAGTCTCTCTGGATGGCGTTATTGGTTTTATTAATTTATCAAAATTTACTACTCAGTGCTGCTCTTGGTTGAGTGGATAGTACTCATGCCTGCAGTGTGGAGAAGGCCACAGCATCGTGAATGACAATCCGCTGCACTAAATTCCCCAGTCTCATCCCTATGTCATGCTATACTTACATGCTATACTTACTATACTCAGCCTTCTCATTCGATTGGTACTGTGGTTCTAGGGGTACGATAACCTGTAACCCCACCCTGAGATATTTTTAAGGACTTTCCTTTTTATTCCAGGACATTTGACCTTGTTGATCATTTTGTTATCTCTCTCATTTTCATTTCCCATGTCTGGAATATAAGATTTCCAGGATATGTAAGAACCTGGGTCACTGAGTGAAGGTGGAGGTGAGAGGTACCTGTCAGTGTGCAGCACCCGCTCAGACCACAGCTCACCTGGAACACACACACATATCATAACACATGTCACAGCAGACTGAAAAAGAAGTTTTGTCACAGGTTCACAATGGTTCACGTGACGTTATAACATTCCATCTTCTAATAATATTTAATACAGATGAATATTGTTAAAACGCAGAACAGGACAGGACACAACAGGAGTTCTTCATCAGGTTCAACATTTGTGAATTTACTTTTGATATATTTCATGGCAAAGTCCAAAGTAATCAATAGTGGTTGATAATGAAGTAATCAAAAGTGGTTCATACTCCATCTGTGGTTGACATCATCACATTCTAGAACCTGTGTGCAACCAATTGCTTTGCCAGGGAATATTCCAAATATGGTATAAACTTATTAATCATTTTCCATTAAAAGGGTTTCTATTGCCTAAAAATACTTGGTTTGACGGAGTCACAATTTTGTGGAACATTCCAACAAAAAGAAGGCTTCAGACAGTCCAGTTTATAATGTAAATAGTGCCTTATTCCGCTCCGCCTACTTTTGCCTCTTTTTGCAACAGATCCGCACTTCAGACGTAATGGCGCTTCTGGCTGTGTGCGAACTTTGTTCACGTAAGTGGCAAACGGGGGAATAGTCTCACCACTAAAATAATATCTAAAGTTGACTGATATATTTTAAGTGTTCAATGTACACGTGCAACAACAAGTTGGCTGTAGTCCATGCAGAACTTATTTGCTGTTGAGCTCGCCTACCCCATGTAAACTAAAACAACAGGAAAAAAGATGGCGGTGGCCAGGGCAGCGTCTGGAATAAGGTGAATAAAATAAACAACCCTCAGGAGAAACATGTTGCTCTCACTGCCTGTGCTGAGGTTAAAAGACTGCACATGCTCAAAGTAGAGACACGCAGGTTGTTATAACATCTCCTCTCTTTAATTAGTGCACTGTTAGAGCTGAAACAGACCATCTGGACCAGGCAGAGACTCGCGTAGATCCTCCCCTTTCTGCTCCTCTTTCTGCTGATTGAAAGTTTTTGTGGGACTTGGCGTGTCCAGTCTTCTGTAAGCAAAGCAATTTCATATGAAGAAATCACAACATCAGAGTTATTAAAATATCTGTTAGTTACTTAGTTTTCTTTTTGTCTCACCTCAAAAGGGGGCTCAGTAGGTGTGGCCTCATTTGTCCAAACGGGTGTGGCTTCTGTGTGTTAGACAACAGAGTTTTGGAGTATAAATTCCACAATCAACTGTATGGCTACCTTCTTGTCTCCATTATTGCTTTGCCTGAAATGTTCCACAGTATGTCAATAAACCTATCCACCTCCATGCAGAAGCAGTAAAGAGGCTTTTTTTTCAACGTCTATTTAAATTGTTATCCGTGTTATCTATCCAAGATAGATACGTTTGATTGTATTTTCTCTCTACTGATCAACAAAGGCACTCACCCAGGATTCATAGTAGTTTCATTATTTTCATGTTGTTTAATAAATTAAACACAAGCGTATCATTATAACTAAATCCCATTTTAAAGCATTACTGAGGGGAAGTCATTGATCTGGTAACCTAAAATAAACCAAAAATTCACGTAAATTATAATTTTTTTCTACTTTCAAAACTCAGATCTCTTCATCTACTTCTATTCCACACAGAAATGTGCAATCTTTGTATATATGATGCATATATTTTACTGTACGAGTCAATTTTACTCATATCTCATCTACTTCTACTCTACAAATACATGTGCAGACTTCATTTTCAGATGCATATTTTTTACTTTATAAGTCATTATAGCCTTAAAAGTACACCCGCGTGAACAATAAAAAATAGAAAAATTACATATTTCCAAAATTAAAAATGTGAAGTGCAAAAGTTATTAGAGCCTAGTATATGTTAATAAGTAATTTTTGGTGCATTACTGTGTTTTGAATGGGAGAGCTTTATTCAAACCCTCGAGGGTCTCCATTTTTAAATAGCCATAAGATTAACAGATTAATTTTTTTTCGTACTTTCAAAACTCTGATCGCTTCATCTACTCGTACTCTACACAGAAATGTGCAACCTTTCTATATATGATGCACAAACTTTACTATATGAGTCAATTTTGCAATAAAAGTGCACCCTAAGTATACCGTGAAAAAAAAAGTAGGAAGTGGGAAACTTGAGGTCACATCTAAGGACACACCTCTTTAGGCAGGCTTTTGACACATAGTTCTCTTTTAATACACGTCTTTTAATCATGTTTTATTTAATGTCTGTTTCTTATTGCCTCGGTGAAGCACTTTGTGCACCCCTTGGCTGTTGGACAGTGCTATACAAATAAATTATGATTTATTGATTGAATTTATTAGAGCCTAGTATATATCAATAAGACATCATGACAAAAACGTATTGTGTTTTGAATCAGATGACTTTATTTTAAAAAGTCACATTTGTCACCTTTGGGACCCTCGAGGGTCCCCATTTCTAAATGGCCATGAAATCCACCTAGATTCATAATCTTTGTACTTTTAAACTCAGGTCTCTTCATCAGCTTCTAATCATACATGTGCAGACTTTCTATATATAATGCCTAATTTTCACTCTATAAGGCCATATAGCCTTAAAAGTACACTCCGAACTGAAAGTGGAAACATTGCATATGTCCGCTATTAAAAGTGTGAAGTGGAAAAGTTGAGTTAAATTTATTAGAGCCAAGTATCCATAATTCATCAATAATTCACGCTGAAATATTTTTTGATGCATTACTGTGTTTTGAATGGGAGAGGTTTATGCGCAGAAAAACTGCACATCCACATTGATTTGCGTTATAAACCCATATTTTAACAAAAACATTATAATAAGATGGATTCCAATAGAAATATGAACAAAAATTATTTAGTTGTGTTGGTCTGAAGGTAAAGATTGACTGTCAGCCTGTGACTGCCCCTCTGTGGCCCGTTTGAACATATAACTGCCCAAAGACAAGTCGTCAAATGATCGTCCAAGTTGAGTGATATTTTTTGATGTGTAAATAAAGTCAAAGAACTGTCCTCGTCATTTTCACAGTGGATATTTTGGGTTAGAAAATGAATAGTAAGTACGTAGACTTTTAAATTTGGAAATTTACCATTAAAAAAAAAATATATATATATGGTTAACTGCAAGTGTAAAAAATATAGCATAGAGCATATATAAAATGCACATTTATGAGTTGAATAGAAGTAGATGAAGAGATCTGAGTTTTTAAAGTACAAAAACTTTTTAATCTATGTGGATTTTATGAAGCACCATCAGAGGAACCGTCTGCACCAGGAGCAGAGAGTTGTCCAGAGCCACAGGACACAGACACAGGGCCCAGAGGAGAGATGAGGCCCCATAAGCCATGCCTCTGCAGTCACAGCCGAACACTGCGCCTGATACCGAGGGCCCCTCAGAGGAAACACTGGAGAGGCTGAAATGGATAGAATAGAAAAAAAAAACTGATATAATATTTAAGCAAGCCCTCAAAGTTTTTGATTAAAAAAATCATTAAACTATCATTATTGCAATATACTGAATAGATATAACTTGTTAAACTTTGAAAATATGATTCTTTATTCTGAAATGCGTCTACTTTATAAAATCCTTCACAATGCAGCTCTGCCTCCCTTAAGAGGCTTTTTTTCAGTTACGATCAGAGCAGATGACTAGAACATCTCATTCAACTGTAAATTATGATTTGACCATTCCCCTTCAATGTACAGTGATGGGACAATCAGCTTTCTCCTAAACTGCAGCAAAAAACTGGAACACACTTCCAGCTGAGTTAAAAACATGTTTGAGCTGCTTTTGAGCAGACAGGCCTGTCCACATTAGGCTTGTTGTAATATAATTGAAACATTCTGACAGTGTATTCACTACAGAAATTTGTGGCGGTGATAAGGTTGTTAATTTAGTAAATTCAGTGTATTTTAGAGGACATGATGATTATGATGAATTTGACTTTTATATTTGGAGATTAAGGACAATAATGAATTTAAATCAATGTATTTTAGAACAACATGTAAAAGATGAAATTCGTAGATTAGTATTTTATGTTGTAATTGTATTTATGAATTGGTTAATTCATTAAAAGGTTTAATGATGAATTTAATACTTGTAATTTGATAAGGTATTGCTAATGATTAATTATGAATTGTATAATTGCATTTTAGAGTGTGTTGCTAATGATGAACTATGAAACTTTTGGTACTTTAGTAGTAGTAATTGCTGCTGATAAATTGTCTTTTAATTTAGTGTATAACAGGTGCTACTTTATAAACAAAACTTGTTTATTGTCTTCTGTAACTATAACCCATAACCACCTGCACTATAAACACATTTATACACCATTTATACTATAAACACTGTTTATAGTGCGGGTGGAGAGCTGTTGACCTTGACTGGGGATGTTGTCGGCCAGTGGAAGGAATACATTGCTCCTCAATCCCACCTGCACGTCTTCTGAGGAGGAAGCAGAGACTGAGGACTCAGAGGCGGACTCAGAGGCGGACTCATCCATCTCCCAAGCACCAAGTCACTCAGGTTGTTGGCAAACTTCTTGATGGCAAGGCTCCAGAGGTGGATGAGATCCATTCTGAGTCTCTGGATGTTGTGGGACTGTCTTGGACACGTCTCTGCAACATCGCGTAGCGGTCTGGGACGGTGCCTCTGGACTGGCAGACCGGGGTGATGGTCCCTCTGTATAAGAAGGGGGACCGGAGGGTGTGTTCCAATCATAGGGGAATCACACTCCTCAGCCTCCCCGGTAAGGTCTATTCCAGGGTACTGGAGAGGAGAATCCAACCGATAGTTGAACCTCGGATTCAGGAGGAGCAGTGTGGTTTTTGTCCCGATCTTAGAACACTGGACCAGCTCTATACTCTCCGTCTGGTGCTCGAGGGTTCATGGGAGTTTGCCCAACCAGTCCACATGTGCTTTGTGGATCTGCAGAAGGCATTGGACCGTGTGCCCCGGGGCGCCTTGTGGGGAGTGCTCCGGGAGACTGGGGTCCGGGGCCCTTTGCTAAAGGCTGTCCAGTCTGGAGCAGGAGCTGTGTTTGCATTGCCGGCAATAAGTCAGAGCTGTTCCCAGTACATGTTGGACTCCGCTAGGGCTGCCTTTCGTCACCGGTTCTGTTCATAATTTTTATGGACAGAATTTTGGTCCGGTTTGGGAACCACAGGATCTCATCTCTACCGTTTACAGATGATGTTTAGCTTCTTCAGGCCAGAACCTGCAGCATGCACTGGGACAGTTTTCAGCCGAGTGTGAAGCAGCTGGGATGACAATCAGCTCCTTCAAATCTAAGGCCATGGCTGCAGTGATGTGGGCACTGTATCGGACAATTGTGATAAAGAGCTGAGTCGAAAGAAAAAGTTCTTGATTTACCGATCAATCTATGTTCCTCTCTCACCTATGATCATGAGCTTTGGGTAATGGCTGAAAGGACAAGATCGCAAATACAAGCGGTCGTAATGAGATAGGATGAGAAGCTCAGTCACAGGAGGAACTCAGAGTAAAGCTGCTGCTCTAAAGATAAAGAAATATAATAAATACATCAATTAAATAAATGTTAGTCAAAAGCTAAGCTAACAAGGGGGATCTTGAGCCTGCTCTTAAAAATTCGAATGTTCTCTGCGGCCCTGAGCTTCTCTGGCAGGCTGTTCTATAGACGGGGGCAGTGGTACTGAAAAGACGCCTCGCTGCGAGTGTGTGTCCTGACTTTGGGAATGACTAGGAGCCGGATGAGGAGTGCAGGGGCCCGAGGAGGAGCGCAATGATTTGTGGTCCCGCCCCCTGGTCTTAGTCAGGACATGTGCTGCTGAACTGTGTAATAATCTTTAACTGAAGACTGAAGAGTGCAGATGATTTTCCTTGCTGCTCCTGTTTGCTACAGCTGTTTCCTTATTTATTTTGCTTTTTTTAAATTTTTTTTTATTTTTAACAAACTATCTGACGAGCCAGCGACATGTCCGGGGAAAGAAGGCAAACAAACTCTTGTGAACACTGTCGGAAATATCAACATGAAATAATTGAGCTACAAGCACGGATATTTGCTTTAGAATCTGAAAAAGGACTTCACGATACAATTCCAGTGTCACTGT
Source organism: Rhinogobius similis (assembly GCA_019453435.1). Lineage (NCBI taxonomy): Eukaryota > Metazoa > Chordata > Actinopteri > Gobiiformes > Gobiidae > Rhinogobius > Rhinogobius similis. Next base: position 575,554 of record CM033626.1, read on the forward strand.
GGGGTAAGTTGTCTACATACACATTCAACTTAAACCAGAGTGACTCTGTGTCTTTCCCAAAACTGGATAAAGACCAGCTGGCTGCATCTTGGATCCAATTCCAGCGATACAAAGCTAATGTAAATGAACAGGAAAACGGTAGCCACCATGATGTTGATAAAAAAGCAGCAGAAAGACAGACAGTCTATGCCAAACGTCAAGGACAGTGACACAGTCTTGATAGGAGACGGCGCTATCAGTGGAGTCATACGTGGAAGAATGAAAACACTACACTACATTGCACTACATTGAGAACTTCTATCTGTTCTGGAAACGAGAGGACCTGTTCAAGAGAAAGGGCCCACATCTGTGCGGCGGTGTCGTGAGGGCGCTGACAGAAAACCTCCTTCACGCTCTCAGACATCAAAATGGGCATGGACAGGGTTGTGAACAGATAGTTTGAGTAGAGAGGAATGAGAGAAGAATTCCTGCTCAATCGGCCAGAGACCAAGCCAATGCTTCAGCATCAGCAGCAACAAAACTGCCACAAAACTCCACAAAAGGATTTATCAACAGCAGCTCCACCAGGCCCAGCAAAGGGCCCAGGAAAGGTTTCGGCTCCAGCTGCTCCAAAATCACCTACACTGCCTCCAGTAAAGAACTCATCAGCTCCACCTTCACCCAGGGGCCTTCCCAACCATCTTGAAAGTCTGATCAAACCAGGAATTAAGATGGTTCCACTCACACCTAATTTAGCAAGATCAAGAGTTCTGATGTCAACAATGAACTCTTCCCCGTACAAATCTGTGTCCCCCAAACCACACAAGCGCCTCAACTCTCCTGCTTCACCAACAAAACTACCCCCACCTCTCCCCCCTCACCTCTCACCTGGTCCATCACCCAAACACCCCCCAGCTCTCCCCACTCAGCCTTTGCCCAAACTCCCTTCAAGTCTCCCCCCTTGCTTTTATCCTACCCACCCTCCCCCGCCTCCCCCCAGAACTGTTATCTCCCATAGCTAGGATGCAGTGGGTCTCATGACTTATGGTCATAATAACGGTCAAACAAACCCGGGGCCCTGTGCTATATCTGTAGTCACGTCACACAGAATGGAGAACAGAAGGACAGTTAGACTATCCAATCTTAGAAATTGAATTCATATTTCCTGTGAAAAGATAACGTCCAGTCACACTGAACCTAATCTGAAACTTGCTGTGCTTAATGTCAGATCCTTATGTAACAAATCATTTTTAATTAATGATTTTATATCTTCTTGTAATCTTGATTTTATGTTTTTAACCGAAACATGGCTTGACAAAAACATGGGGGATGTAGTTCTAATAGAAGCGACCCCACCAAACTTCAAGTTTGAATGTGAAACACACGAAAACAAAAAAGGTGGAGGTGTCTGTGCAGTTTTTAGAGATATAATAGTTACCCAGATGTTGTCTTTTGGGGTGTTTTTATCATTTGAGTATTTGTCTTTTAAAATGGAGCTAAAACAGTCTCCCTCCATACTCTACATTGTCCTATACATGTCCTATACAACCCTTCCCAGCACTACCAAGGTTTTATTGATGATTTTACTGAGATGCTTTCAGTCGTATGCACAGACTTTGACAGTTTGGTCATTACAGGTGATTTCAATGTTCAATGTGGATAATGTTTGCGACAGAAACGCTAAAGAGCTTGATGCCGTCCTTGATACCTTTGGTCTTACTCAGCATGTGAGTGGCCCCACTCACAACAGAGGACACACTTTGGACCTGCTAATTACTAAAGGGGTTAATATGTCAAACATCAGTGCGGTCGATGTGGCACTGATCATTTCTGTGTCTTCTTTGACCTGTCTGTTATTCCCAAATCACCGGCTGCTCCTGCAGTTGCTCGGAGGAGACAGATAAATGACAGCAAAAGTGCACTATTTGTGGAAATGATAAACTTTGAAAATCCTTCATGTTCAAATGTTAACGACTTTTTAAATTCTGTTACATCTAATATCTTGAATGTTCTGGACACCATTGCTCCTATGAAGGTTAAAATGGTTAAAAATAAGCAGAAGGCGACATGGAGGAATAATGAGACAGTCAGGGCACAGAAAAGGGAGTGCCGCAGGGCTGAGCGAAAATGGCGCAAGTCAAGGTTGTACATGAACAACCTCATTTTATGTATTATTTTATTTTATGTTTTTTTTAGTTTTCCTTGCGGACAAGAGACAAAACAACATACACTACAAAACAAAACACAGATACATAACACAAACAAAACGCACAAAAAGCATAAAATACCTGTATACGTATATGCATATATGCATACACATATTCACATACGTATACACACATACATACACACATGCACATATACATATACACATACACACACATCCACATGTACACAGACACATACATATTCATATACATATATACACATGTACATATACATACACATACATACGAAGAAGTGGGTGAGGAGAGGAAGAGGTGGGGTGTTGGTGATACAGTCTCTTCATTTGTTAATTCCTGGATTTCAGCGTATCAATCTATAATCTTACACATAATTGTGATCTCAATCATATACATAATTGTGATCCCAATCACTACTCCATTCAATTACAAAAATAATATTTTTTGTAAAACATGATAAACAACTCATTTGATGTTTTCCAGTCAGGTTTTAGACCTCATCACAGCACTGAGACTGCTCTTATCAAGGTGACAAGTGACAGCCACCTGAACACTGACGCGGGCAAAGCCTCAGTCTTAATTCTGTTAGATCTGAGCGCTGCTTTTGACACTGTCGATCATAGGATTCTCCTACAGAGACTAGAGGACTGGGTGGGCATCACGGGCACCGCCCTAAATTGGTTGGAGTCCTACCTTGAGGACAGAGAGTACTTTGTTGAGATTGTAACTGTGTCTCAGACCACATGGATGCAAAACAATTTTCTCCAGCTAAACTCAGACAAGACTGAAATCATCGTCTTTGAGCCTCAGAAACAAAGAAAGTGTCAGCAGTAACCTCCAGTCTCTCGCTCTAAAACCTATACATCAAGTTAGAAATCTGGGATAATAATGGACTCAGACTTGAACTTTGAATACATGGTATTAAATATATTCTACTGCTGTGATCAAATGGAACAATTGAGGCTGACCATATGTCAGTAGGCTATAACATGAAATAAAACCTATTTCAGGGGTGCCCAATACGTCGATCGCGATCTACTGAAGGTAGTGTGGGTAGATCGCATGGAATATTTTAAAAAGTAGATGTCAGCCTATCATCTGTCCGTGGTTAACCCGATGTTCCCTGGTACTGATGTTTCCAGGGTCCATGGTTGATCCTGAAGCTTTTCTGATCGTTTCTTCCCCGGTCTCTCGGTCCCGAGAGATCCCCGCGGGTCCGGGTGTGTCCGGAGCAGTGGGCGAGGCTACCGCGCTCAAATTGAGCCGCCGACTGTAGGCTGCCATGTTTGCAATCTGGTGCTGACCGCTAGGGGCTGGCTGCGGAAGTAGAATTATTCAATGCAAGTCAATGGGGAGTTAGACGTTTCAAAACCTACTTTAGAGCCTGGCTCAAAATACGGCTTTGGTCTTAAACGTTAGCTTACGGCTCTGTGACAACGCTGAGGGGGGTGAATTTTTTTGAACCAGGCTGGTTTAGCCGCTGTGATTTTTTAAAGTTCTTGAATATCTAATGAGGAAGGCGGGCTTTACGCGCCGGAAATGTCAGGACGCAGCCAAACACCTACGAGTGGGCGGTAACTATAGAGGCTACGACGGCAGTACGTCAGCAAAAGGCCGCCCCAAATTCGGCCTCTCCCCGCCTCCCTACCGAGGGGGGAGTGGTGGGGGCTAACCCGCGGCCATTTTGAATTCTCCATGACTGAGCCGCATTTTCATGAATGGGGCGGAGCGACGACAGTCTGTCCATTATTTTTTATGTCTATGGTCCGGAGCCGCCACAAATGGTAAATAAAAAATTGTCACATTTATATAGCGCTTTTCTACCTTTTTTAAGGCACTCAAAGCACTGTACATCAAGGAACCAGTCACCCATCCACTCACACATTCATACACCAGTGTACGCAGACACTGGGGGCTAAGTGGGTGGGTTAAGTGTCCTGCCTAAGGACACAACGGCATTATTCATCTGAAGGAGCTGAAATCGCACCACCAACCTGCGGGTCAGAGGATCTGACCACTCAACTACTCCATGTCTGGAGTGGGATTCGAACTGCCGACCTTCGGATCAGAAGGCGCCCACTCTACCTACTGCGCTACTGCCGCCCACAGGTTGCAGCGTTGTCACGCATGCCCTGCCTCATGACGCTCTGGATGTTTTAGTGCAGAGACAGTCTTTATCTTTAATAAAGTCTCATTTGCGTCACTAGATCAAGCCTATAATAATGCGTAGGAACTTGAAACTGTTGGGACAAATGTACAACACCAAATGCCTTGCGCATGGACCCGCCGTGGTCCCGCCCACTTCTCACAGCGTATTCATTCATAAAGTTAGTTCGACAGTCCATTTACCAGCGTTTGCTCTGTTTTGCTGTGATACATCCACCTGCTCTGTTCACACAGCGAGCATGATCAGACACACGCTCACATGCACATGTACACGCACACGAGGTGCACAGGTCTGTACACAGCAGTTGTGGACAGCGTGGTGCATGTTCCATGGCCCTGCCACCAGCGCAATATAATAGCCCATGTCCCACGTTTCACCACTGGCTCTTGCTAAAAAACTTCAGAATAAGCAGCAGAATGCTATCATTAGGAGTATTCTAAGTATTCAGAATACAGTACCTAAATTTGGCAATGTAGGAATACATTACAAAATACTTTTCAAACCATGTATTCAGTATTCTGTACCAGAATTATTTCTGGTACAGAATATTACAGAATAATTTTTCCCATCACTGTATATCAATATATTTGTAAATACATTTATTATTTGCATTTTTATAGTAGGTGGTAGATCATTTTGACTTGGTCATGTCATAAGTAGCTCTCGTGCTGAAAAAGTGTGGGCACATCTGTCCTATTTGATTTAATTAGTATAGCATATAATTAGATGACAAAAGATGGGTTTTAAAACAGGAATAGCCAACAATGGGTAATTATTTCATTTGTGGCTGAACAAACTCTGCACACCTGACTAGACGACAGGTGCGTAGATGAAAAAGCAATTAGTTGAAGACGTTTAAGAAGACTCCCGCACACGGTCTCACTCTTCATGAATTTATTCCTACAACGTTACCTGAAGAAGGTCAGAGGGACCGAAACGTTGTAGGAGTAAATTCATGAAGAGTGAAATTCATGAAGAGTGAGACTAATTATTAACTAATTATTTCATTTGCCACATTCTCAAGTGATACATGTAGGCAATAGGGCACATAAAAAGACCATGGCATGACTTCATTTCTGATTTATATTATTGATAAAAAAATAAAAAAAAGACTACAAAGACAACAGCATAAAGACAGAAAATATATAATACAATATGCCTCTGGCACAAGCTGCCCCTTTAAACATTCTCCTCCTCCCTGAGCCCCTCCTGTTCCTGTCCTGTCCTGCCCCAGTCCAGGCCTGCCTCTGTCTTGCTCCAGGCCTGCTTCTGTCCTGTTCCTGTCCCGCCCCTGTCCTGCTCCTATCCTGTCCCTGACTCGCTCTCTGCCCTCAGTGCTCTGGCCTTTAATCTGGCCTGTTCAATGCAGTTAAAAGCGATGGCTTGGTTACAAGTCAGCTTCAAGCATGGCAATGGTATCTTAGTCGACCAAGATTGTTATTAGTCAACTAATCATTTTATTTATATTAAATTAATATACAATTATTTATAAGACAAAACAAGAAGATATGAAGTGAGTTAGCTGAAGATTTTGGAGTCTTAATGCATAAAATACACTAGTGCTTCTGTATAAATTGTTCTTTCGAGTGCAGTTTAGGGTAGATACATGGAAATTATTTAAACTTTTGATATATTTTTGCCACACCCCCTTTAAGTCAACTAATCAGGAGGCGGAAGTTCTCCCACCGAAACATGTCTTATTAGAAGAAACTCAAAAAAATAATATTTACAAGAAGACAGAATGCAATTTCCAAATATAATAAGCACAGTCTCTTAATCTATTAACACTCTCTTAGTCTCTTAACACTATAATCCTTCACCTCACAATACTACCATACTACCAATACCCCGCATCCAAAAGCCTTATTGAGTGAAGAATTTGCAGAGGAAGACAAAAAGTGCTGGGTTTCAATGTGTTCTAATGTGTGAGATACTTTCAAATTATGTGAATTCACATTGTGTGCCAATTAAAATTTGCATGCTGAAAATATAATAATTCACATAATATGCCTAACGGTGAACCATTTAGACCACAGTGAAGCCGCATACGTGGGCCCCTACTGTGTGGCAAAACTACCTCTTCTATCATTCTCAGTGGACAACACTTTCAGTGAACACGTAGCTCATAGTGTAAAAATATCCGAACATTGAACAGAACATTAAAACTTGTTGTGGTGATGTAAACAGCCCCTTATGTGGTTGGACGTGTTGGAAAGTACAATACAAATAAATTATGATTGATTGATTGATAATATGACTCTGGACCAGAAGCATTTAGGTCTGACCACGGTTCAAATTCCTAGTTTAATGGAAACACCCGTAATGAGGAATTGTGTTTTTTTGGACAATTTTAGCAGATTGATAAAGTTTTGCGCAAAAGCGCAATGGAAACTCAGCAACAGACTTGTATGTCTTGAGTCTTCCCAGGGCGGCCTCCCAGTAGGACATGCCCAGGCTCCAGAACAGATGTCCAAGCCATCTCAGCTGCGGCTCTACTCCGAGTTCCTTCCATGTGACTGAGCTCCTCTCCCTATCTCTAAGGGTGTGCCAAGCCATCCTGCGGACTCATTTTGACCTTTTGTATCTGCAATGTTGTCCTTTCTGTCATTACCCACAGCTCATGACCAGGTGAGAGAGGAACGTAGATTGACAAGTAAGCTTTGCCTTTTGACTCACCCCCTTCTTCACCACAATGGTCCGATACAGAGACTGCATCACTGGTAAACATATTTATATAACGCTTTTCCACCTTCGAGGCACTCAAAGCTGCACTGATCCACCTGTCAATCTCATGCTCCATCCTTCCCTCACTCATGATAACTAAACCTAAATAAGAATAAAGTAAGATATGCTGTGTTCCACCTGTGCCACTGTGATCCGCAGAGCAGCAGTGAGACGCTCCACCAACCGATGGCCCACTCCCTCAGAGTCCTGCAAACACCACATCACAGAGTTAAACCAGCTGACCCCCCACTCCTTCAGCTTCATCAGAGTCAGACCTCCTTCTTCAGACCTGTTTCGTCTGCTGCATATATATTTGTGCTGTCAAATGATTACAAACATTCCTCTGATTAATCACACTTTGGAGCTGTGATTAATCACGATTAACTAACCCTTTTTGCACATTTTCTTCTGAAAATTAAATAATTTTTATTATTTCACAGATCTAAATACATTATTTAGATCTGTCTAGACTTAATTAAAGTCTACACATTTCATATTGAGTCTGTGGCACACGTTTCAGGTAAATCTAGGCGACATGACCAAACACAGGTTTAATGGATTAAGAGCCCTTCATACACTCATAGCACTATAGTAACATAGGTAACTGACATTTATGATTGACAGATGGGGCTGCTGGTGTTGGCCGTGTGTGTAAGTGCTCTGTAAGAGTTTGGTAACATGTTTGATCCAGTTTACTTGTTTCAGCGCTCACACGAGTTTTGTTTTCGTCACGAAGCACACGCGACTTGACACATGATCTCCGCCACGTGTTTGGTTTTGTTCTGCGCCAAACCACTCTCCGCAGCGCTGTGCTCGTAAACATCAGCCCCTGAGATTTCTGCACTCCTCACACGCTCAGGTAAAGCCTCCTGCGTGATCTAAAAGAGCGTGTTTTGTCAAATCAACCCGTGTGATTAATCTGCGTTAATTTGTGATTAATGCGTCAATTTTCTATGATCAATCGCATGAGTTAACGTGTTAATTTTGACAGTAATATATATATATATATATATATATATATATAATATATCTCATTAGATACCTGAAGAAGGTCAGAGGGACCGAAAACGTTGTACAAATAAATTCATGAAGAGTGAGACAGTGTCTTCTTAAACGTCTTCAACTAATTGCTTTTTCTCCTACGCACCTGTCGTCCAGTCAGGTGTACAGAGTTTGTCCAGCCACAAAATATATCTCATTAGACAAAATGTATACTTGTGGGCATGTGATTTGCATTGTTCCAGGCTTGTGTTGTGGGATGTGGTACCTGGCAATGGCTGAGAGAGAGCAGAGCCTGTCTGTACAGCTGAATGGCCTTGTGCTGCTTCCTTTGCTTCAAGTACACTTCAGCCAGAGCCTCACACACCTGCACCTGCGCGCTGTGGTCCTCTATCAACAAAAGGCACCTGTTGTGACTCTGGGCATGATTTCAGCAGAGAGAACCACTAAACAAAATGTTTAATAATCCGGGAGCCAGCCTCCTCATATGTAATTATTTTACTACCTTTTTCTTACTATTATTTTTCATTAGTGTAAACCTCGGGCCATTACAAGTTCAAGTCTTTTGTTTCAACTCGGCCCTGTACAGTCGTGGGACCCCCAAAACTCCTCTTTTGAATCAAGACTCTGATGGAATTTTGTGAGTGAGTAAAAAGTGGTGCTATAGTGACATACAATGTCACACAGTCATTAAATTTAGAACAAAGAACACTGACATAACATGACTGGGGTTTATCCATATCTGTTTCCAATTATTAGACAAAATATTGAAGAAAAAAAAAAGCATTCTCATGAACAAATCTTCACAAACAAGTGTATTGTGACCCCACCGAATGGCATTAAGATTCCATATGTAGATAGAACACATCCCAAATGTATTAGCTTCAAATTAAACTCATTAGCTCTTTATCTTGAATGGTTCACCTGCAGTAGCAGAATTAATATTCCATACCCCCAAACTGGCAGATAAAATTCTCAGTCATTTGTCCATAGAAAGCCTGGGACCATTGCATGGAAAAGTTGCAGATTTCAGAAAAACAATTCATTTAACCTTCATGGATTTTCTTCAAACGGCACGGTTGCTGTTGATATACTGTATACTAAACTTTTCAATTTCTGAGATTTGGAGGGGGTTTAAAATGGGGGTGTGACATGTTGACATGTTCCATGTTTGAACTGTTTGTGACAGACAATGTTCTTTTATTCCAACTATTTAATACTTTTTATACAAAATCAAATCATTTTTAGACATTATGACCTAAATTAAATTAATAATACGGTGTGTGTAACTTGAATTTGTGATTTGAATCAGTGTAATTATGAGGAGTTGTACAGCCACTTCACTTCAGACAACAGTGTCACACCTGAGACAAGACCACATGAAATGAAAATACATTGAAATTAGTGCACATTACACTAAGTAACACAAGATTTTGTTTCAATAAATCAGAAGAAACTGAGCTGAAATAGATTCAGGCGACTGCTGCTTCAAATTCAAGTTACACACACCATATCCTACAAATTTAAGTCATAATGTCTAAAAATGACGACATTGTATAAAAAATATAAATAGCTATGTCATAGTCTGCCACAAACAGTTCAAAGCCTGTGGCTAAAGAAACTTGTCTTTTGGATTGGACTGGATTGGAAGAAGAGGATTTTTTCATGATAATTAAAAAAAAAAAATCTTAAATATTTTGTCTAATAATTGGAAACTGATATGGATAGACCCCAATCATGTTATATTGCTGTATTCCACATCATGTCAGTGTTCTTTGTTCCAAATTTTATGATCGTGTGACACTGGATGAGACTATAGCACCACTTTTTGCTTAATCACAATAGCCATCTGAGGCTTGGTTCATAAGAGGGGTTTCGGGGGTCCCAAGACCAAATGGGGCCAAGTTGAAACAAAAAACTTGATGTCATAATGACCCAAGGTTTACACTAATAACCAATAATCATCAGAAAAAGGAAGCAAAATAATTAGGGGGGCTGGCTCCCGGACTATACGAGAATGTCAAAAGTACAGAAAGAACACCTGCGTCAGTGAAGCCTTGCAGTGCATGGTTGAAGCTCTCGATGGCCTCCTCGTCATTTCCGAGGTGACGGCAGGTCAGTGCCAGATTACTGAAACATTGTGCCTGTTGTCCACGTAGCCCCAGGGTCCCTGAGAAGTGCAATCATTTAAAGAGACGTATTATGTCAAATTCACATTGCATTCAGATCCACTGGCTCCCATGAGGGAGGTGCAATTTCAGTTCCTTCAGGTGAATACTGCTGTTGTGTCCTTGGGCAAGACGCTTAGTCTTGCCCAAGGACTCCTCCTCGTCCCCAGTGTCAGTGTCTGCGTACACTGTTGTGTGTTTATTTTTTATTTTACTCATCATTAACATGCCCAGGGATTTATTTTGAGTGATTCATGCATCTTCATGCGCAATCCTCTTTTGTCCTCCACCTGAGACATGAGTGCGCAGAAAGGAAGAGAAGCCACTCACTGCATCAGTTGGATCTAAGTGTTGTGTTACAGCTGAAAGGCAATATCCCATACAACAATTATCCAATTGGAGGCTCATACCTATTTGCCTAGTTGAATCCAGGTGGTGACTTTCTTAGGCCAGACAGTGTAGTTTCTTCCTAAGCACCAGAAAAAAGCATATGTCTGTACACACAGTATAGTGTCAGACTAACCGTAGAGCTTAGCAGCCAAACGATGGTACTCAATTGAGGCCTTGAACTCTCCCACTGCATTCAGAGCTGCCCCCAGGTTCAGGAGCCCTTTGGCCAGTAGGGGACGCTCCTGCAGTTGTGAGGCAGTGTTCAGAGCCTTCTGGAAACACTGCACCGCCTCATGGAATGAGCGCAACTGACAGAACACCACGCCCACTGACAGGTAAAGTTCACCTGAAACACAGCAATAAAAGCTTTCTTATTTTAAGATCATCACTTTTGTTCATGTCAGAGCAGCTTTGACTAAATTACCCAGAATGCTTTGGTTAGTGATGCCGTCGGTCAGGCTGAGACAGTCCGACAGGACTTTGGTGACCTCACTGGGCCTGAACTCGGACTGAACCATGTGAGCAGCTGCCTCTTTTAGGGCCACAGCTGCAGAGTGTGGCTGGTTAGCTACACGGTAACTCTCAGCTGCCCGAAGGTAACCGCTTACCGCTAACGAGTGCTCCTGAAATTACAAAACACATCGTTAGCAAAAGAAAGTGTGTCAATTTATAAGCTTAGGACCTGTTTGGTTTAGTCTAATTTTAAGTGGTAACAAGCTCTTAGCAGAGGAATATCCTATTTTAAACCCCGCATAGATTTTCTTTACATTTTTGTTATATGAAGGAGTAAAGTTGGTGTCTGAAGGTATGGACTGATTGACACTAGTTTGGGCAGTTGGGTTTTAACCATTCCTCTTTAAAAGCTGAAGCTAATTTAATAAAAAATATATTTTTAGGGACTTGTAATGAAGTAAAATAGTCTGGGTGGAATCCAAATAAAAGTCTCATGAAGTGTTTGAATTTTAGGGTAACTGACATTTTAGGCTTTTTTAGTGTTTGGAGAACAAAATTGGAAAGAAGTGGGTTACAGTTCACTTTTTATGTGTAACATGCTCGGTAGCTGATAGTTTCCTCTTATCAGATGGTGAACAAAAAGGAATAAATAAGAAAGAAGTCAGAGGACCCATCCAAGGGCTCATCACCTAAAAATATTGAATGCAACTAATTTAATTAAAAAAAAAAAAACACACAAAAGAAACTTTGGAATTTCCTACTCACATTTGGTGTAAACTCGGCATTTGTGTTTTACATTACCCTTTGTATTGTATATATGTAGAAGTAGATACTTTAAGGTTCACTGTGCAACTTTTCTGATGAAGGGGCTTGCCACCTGCATGAGATGTTTTATGGCATTTAACCTATATCTATCTCTTTGTAGAAAGTACATTTTTTGAGTAGATTTACAATGTTAATGTTTAATGGTGCTCCTGGTCCTGAGTCTGACCTGGTCCAGGGCATGGCAGTGACTCAGCTCCCAGCAGCATTGTCCCTCCTCTGGGCTGTTTCCCTGAGAACTATACAGCTGCGCTGCCTGGAGGAAGTGCTTTTTCGCCTTTTGACTCTGCCCTAGTGCAATGTGGGCCAGGCCCAGGTTGTACTGAAGGTCAGGGAGCCGCAGGGACTTAGGGAAGGGCTGTGCTTTGTTCAAGTAGTCCAGTCCAGATTCAGGGTGTCCAGCCTCCACCAGCGCTGCCCCCAGGTTAAAGCAGCAGGCCGATACCACACGGGACTCCCCCAGCTACAAAGTCATCAAACGTTTTTCAAATCATTAGAAAGGTACAACCGCCTCAATATATGGCTAAGAACTCAGATGGAGCAGGTTGTGTACTGTCTGACCTGGCTGGCAGCCTTCAGTGCTCGTCTGAAGAGCTGCAGTGCCTCCTGAGGTTGTTCCTGTTTCAAAGCCTGGTGTCCAGCACTGGTCAGCTCCTCCACCTCTGCTGTTCTCTTCTTTCTCCTCCTCGCCCTCCTCTCCTCTCTCCTGTCTTCCTCCTTACTCTCCTGCTGGTCAAAATACAATACACTTTCTTGATACACTTGATAACTGCAGAAAACATAATAATAATAATAATACATTTGTTGGACTGCATGTGAACATAGCCATAAGCTGCAATATATATATATATATATATATATATATATATATATATATATATATATACCTTAAGCTTTATATGAAAATAACTCTTAAGAAAGTTATCTATCTTAAGTCAAGAAAAAACGGTGGTCAAAGCTAGATGGAGGGAATGAGTACTTCCAAACTTCATGGGACCCATTATTGTAATGATTAAATCTACACAAGATGCAGGGAGAACATGCAGACTCCACACAGAAAGCAAGACACACAGCAAATGTGACGAATATAAAAAATATACCTGTTCATCATCAATGTCCTCTTCCCCCTTCTCCTGCTGTTCTGAGGCCATTGTTCACTTGAAAGTCACCAAGGGAAATGTTATTTCTATAATGATAGTTTGGGTTTTGAACCAGGGGTGGCCATTGTCTTTCTCGTAAACTTCAAAATGTAACAATGAGCTATAATAATGATGATAATAATAATATAATACAACCTTGCATTTGTAAATATACCTAGGCCTATATTTGCAAATTGTCACAAATATCATTCACATTAAGTAATGTTTGTTGATAATTATGTTATATTATTTATTTCGCTGTGTGGTATGAATTTTCAACGACTAAAAGCTTTAAATGACAAATGTGCTGTGCGATTGACACATTTACCCTACCTCAAGCATCAGCGTAACAGCAGTCTTCTTTGGTCAATTGTAATGGTGAATCTTCTCTTCGTCTTGTCTCATCTGTGGTATGATGTTAGCAACTAGCCGCTTTCAACTCGTGTTTAGTCGTTCCCATGACAACAACAACAACAACAAAACAATGAGAGCAGAGTTAGACTCAGATCCATGGAGCAGAGCGACTCCAAAATAAGAAAATAATGCATAATGCACTATATAGTGTGTCTTTTTCGCGGCACAGGTAATTGTATTCTCACATTAATAACGGGTTGGTTGGCGTTATGGTTCGACCCTATTAAATCAAAACTCCATAGACCAGAATGCAGTGTGGGGTGACGTCGACCACGTGACCTGACGATGAACGGCGGGAGTGTTTTCAAACTCAAGCGGAAGCAGGCGCGGGACGAGCATAGAGCCCGAGCCGAACAACAACGCTCCGCTGCGTTTTTACTTGAAAGTTTGACGTTTTTATCGGGATAAAGTCGAACACAGAGAGGACGAACATCGGGAAGAAAAACATCGACGGGATAAAATGGCGGATTCTAATGGTCAGAGCTGTGAGTCAAACTAAAAAAATTACTTGAGAGTTCGGTGCTAAGCTTGCCAAGGACGATATATTTGGCCTCACTTACAAACAAACTTTCAAAGATTAGAATGTATATACATTTACATGTGTCAGACAAAAAAGGAAACATGCTAAACCTGATCTAAGATTAAATAAGATCAGAGAACCCATTTGTCCCACTGTGGGGAAAATACTTTGTTGCAACTCACAGTTCAAGAAACAGCAGGAAAAACTGTAAAAACATGCAATACAAGAATCAAGACATAATAAATATGAGAAATGGATTAGAGAGAGACAGGCACAGCGAAACAAAGTGAGAGAGAGACAGACATCAATCATTTACTTGTTAATCAGTTAAATTGTGGCTGGTCAGACATATTGTCAGTAATTTTGAAGTCATTGTTTGAAAGAACCGTGATTTCTATTATGCGCCAAATAATCTTGATTATACTTTTTGCCACCCGCAGCCTTAGTGGCCAATACTGATGTATGATTATGCAAATTCTTCTCGAAGGAAACTATCCCGTTATTTGAAATATGAGCACATTTATATGGCCAGATATTGGCCTAATTTTTGGTGTGCATGTCAACATAGCCAGTGTTACAAACTAGTGGTACATCCTTATGGAAATGATAGTTGTTTTTTGATTTACAGACATCTCTATCTTAAACTCTACCTTAAAGACTTCCCATGTCTTTGTGCTTCAGTTGAGCGTCTGACCGCAGAGGAGATGGACCAGCGCAGGATCGAGGGCATAGCTTATCAGTACCTGTGTCATCTGGAGGAGGCCAAGCGGTCAGTTCTACTACTATCCACTTATTACCTGCCTCTTGTAATGCACTGGTTCACCCATCAGCCAAAAACACGATACCAGATATTGCGCTCCGGTCACAAAAGCGTTAACCCTCAGCAGAAACAGGAAGAAAACAGCTCTCTGGATAGAAGCTTTCTATTGCTGTATTTTAAAGTGATGTTTACACCTTGGTCCAGCGTCCCATTGTATTCTAGCCTAAATAATCGCCTATAACTGTTCTGACTTTGATAATCTGTTTTTGCAGCATTTTCCCATTTTTGTTGATAATGCTAAAATATGCAAGTAATATGCTGTAAAGAAAATGTGTAATTGTTTGCAACAGCATTCTTGTTGTGAAATATGATTCAAGCATTCATTTAAAAGACTGGCTCCGTCTATTTTGATTAATAAGTCACCACAGTTATTTAGTTTTTTGTCATTTGCTTTGGGATGTTTCTTAGATCAGAACAGCATTTTTCAAAGCCTTAAATACATTCCTCAAGACAACTCATACAAAAATGCTCCCCATTGTAAAATCATGTGACCAGCTCAGAATTAAAGGGCCTGTACATGATTTTGAACCGTGAGACAGAAACATGTTTGTTTGAGCTGTTAGCCCCGCCCACGTAGTCCTTCCTTACACTTCATATTGCACCATGACCCAGAAACGACAGTCTGGAATAGTCTTATGCAGTCGTTTCCATATTGTTCCTCTAACTATCCTTACAATTAGCTTTTAACACTTTTGAAACTGCACCACCATGACAGAGAATCCCATGTCTGCGATAATGTCAAGCAGTTATTTCCCCATGAAGCTTGGTGTACAATGTCCCTTATTGGTCGAAAAGAGATGACCCTGGCAAACACTTCTCCACTTGTTTTTTCCTAGCAAAGTGTGTTTATAATATTTATAATATGTTTATAATATGCAACGCCACAAATCCAGTGTCTTTCCATGAATTTCTTCAATCAAACAATGTGTAATGTAAAGAGACTGTATTTTGCCGCTAGCGTCAGTGCTATGACCAGGGGGGTGGTTCCAGGTCGAAAGAAAGCTGAAAGAATCTGGGGGGGGGGTACGTCCATGGCACATCCAGGCAAAGAAAGAAGCCAACGCTTCACAGGAGGAGACACTTGTCAAAGAAGGGACTCATATACTGGGACAACAAAACATTTCTGCAGTCCCACAATATAAACATCTGTGATCAAAACAGAGGTGCCGGCGGCCAGAGAGACACTGCAGTGACCAGCTGCTCTGAAGTTCCTCTCACCGCTCCCTCCCAGTTTTTTTTTTGGCACTTGAATAGGCCTATAATAATGTATAGGAACTCTGAACCGTTCCGAAGGACAGATGTCCAACACCATATATGTGTTGGACAGATGTCCAACACCATATATGTGTTGGACATCCCCCTCCAGCAGCACCGCGGTCAGGCGCACCTCTCACAGCATTCATTCATAAAGTTAGTTCCACCTGCTCTGTTCTTTGCGCAGCCAGTCCAATCAGATACGCGCTCACACACACAGACGCACACTCACTGTGTGCACTGCTCTGTATATTCTGTTTCCCTATTCCCTGTTTCCGCTGGACACAAGCAAGACTTGGGACTGTGGTGTTTTAGTCTGATGGTGATCAGTTCATAATTTAGTGCAAACGGGCACAACGTGATTGACATTTGAAGCAGATCGATACAGTTTTGCGCAAAAGCGCAATGCAAACTTATTTAAAGTAGTCTTTGTCTTAATTGGACTTGTTGTTCATTATTCTGTGATGTATCATTTTGGTTATTTGTGCCCATTAAGGTTGGTTTATTAGGATTGTCTGGTCCATATGAGGATAGTAATACGACTCCAGGAAATGTTTCCCATGTTATGTTTTTCACTGCATTAGTTTTGAAGTTTATTTGTTATGCTTCTGGCCATTCACAGAAATGCATCACACCACACCCTACTTTTGCTTCACTCCACCTCATATTTTTGCATGATCACACCTCTTGTTTAGAGCTCCTCGCGCCACGACGTCACCATTTGCACTGACACAAAACGTCACCATTAAAAGCAGCGCTGCGCTACCGCCAGGGGCAAAATATGGCCCTTTATCATTACTACAGTAAATAAAAATCAGGTACAGTCACTTTAGGTATACATTTCTCTGTGAACACATCAGTCTGTCAGAATACTCAAACCTCTGTTTTGGTGACAGATGGAGCTGGTGGTGTTGATCTGGCATCTGCAAGTGCTCTGTAATAGTTTGGGGGAAATGTTTAGCCCGTTTTACTAGTTTTAATGCTCATACATAAGTTTTACTGCACCACGGCCGTCTTTGGTTTATTTTGCGCTCATAAATATCAGGCACTGAGTTACCTAACCTTCTCCACGTAAGGACTGATGGATTAAATGTGTAAAATGAGCCGCGTGATTACAGTGTTGCTCCTGTACCTTCCTCCTTTGCTCAGATAAAGCCTCCTCCTCCTAATTTAAAAGACTCTGTTTTGTCATTTCAACCCGCTCTTCAATCATATTAGGTGCAGGAGCTCGGTATAAGCACCGCATATCAGTGGACAGGGCCATGTTTCTGCTTCCTATGCTGGAAAGCAGGATCAGGATGTTTCCCTCACAGACACTGGGAGCCAAATCCTGCTTCCTTTTGCTACCCACTTCTCCAGGCTCCTTCACAGCTGAGCGGAGGTTGCTTCATTAGAGCACTCAGAACTTTGGCTTTCAGACGCAGTTCCCTCAGACAAAAGAGACACGCCCCTTTACTGTGAAATCACCGCCCACAACTGATTATAATTATCAAAGTTTGATATAAAGATAAAATCAGATAAAACATTTTGATCTCAGTGGAGAAGTTTGCTCGTTCTTATTTTACAATAGTCTAACAATATACAGTGCATATACTTTATATCCCACATTAATATCAGTGCTGAAAAAGCACAAAATTGGCCTCTAATGTTGCGTGGTAACACTCTCACTAAATCCACAAATAGGGTGTTTCCCAAAGCAAATAAAGTCATATTTATTTATATCTCAGCGAGGTTTTCACTTCCTTTCTCAAAGTACCTCAGTCTTTAATAAATGCCAAAATTATGTGCTTATGCTTCTGAATAAATGTGGAACTAAACTGGTGAGGTGAGTCGTGCTCATCGGGCTGATCTCTAGTGTAACACACACCTGTTAAGTCTGGTCTGTGAAGGAGCTGAGAAGACACTCACGGCTTGCTCCATTTTGAACAGCACTTAATGTGGTGGCTCTTTCACAGAAATGTGTAAATTATTACCTTCCTTCCGGAAGGTTAACAATATTTTGTTGATAGAATGAAATGTCTCTGTGGTTGTTTGTGCAGGTGGATGGAGGCATGTCTGGGGGAGGAGCTTCCCCCTACCACTGAGCTGGAGGAGTCTCTGAGGAACGGGGTCCTATTGGCCAAACTAGGACACCACTTCAGCCCCAACACAGTGGCTGTAAAGAAGATCTATGACATAGACCAAACCAGATACCAGGTCTATTTCACACTGCCTTCCTGTCACATTGTTTACATTTCTATATAGAAATAACACTGTAGACATTTACTGGACTGACACTTGTAGACAGTCGCTTGAGTAGCAAAAAAAGTATGATTGGATCTGATTGCTTTAGGACCTGTCCACACGGAGCTTCGGTGAAACCGCAAAACCACATGGATCAGCTCCATCTTTATGCAATTAGTTTTGGAAACTATAGCCCTTTTGTCTCCGTATGGATGGGGCCTTAGCTTAATGCGTTTTTTTTTTTGTTTTTTTTGCCACACAATGGTAGTTTCAGATATTGGGAGAACATCAAAGTTTAAAGGTGTGCTATGTATAATTGTGGTAGAAGGCCACCTGCTCATCTCATGTTTTGTCTGGACTGTTCTACTGTATAGCAGTAAACCACTTGTCACTGTGACGGATTTCTGTCAATTTGAGAAATTAGGGAAACTTTTCCGTCAATCCCAAATGTGTTCTTAAAAGACTATACTGTTTCTGCTATATTCCGACAGACTATCTGTCGTTTAATCCACAGTAGAGTGTGAAGGAGAGTAAAAGACATGTGAAAAGTGCATGGCACCTGCACAGATTTTGAGGAAAGTAGCGAGGAGAAGATGCAAATGATAAACGAAGAGGAACGTGGGAGTGTGTGTGCGTTCAACAGGCCGAAGACTACCCCCTGCCTGGAATATACCCAGCTATATTCTGGTCCAGGCCAAGTCCTGCCCCCCGGCAAGCCAGATCATACCCCCATGGTGACTTTTTATTCCTGAACTGAATTTGATTTGGTAAATTAAATAGTTGTAAATGTAATATGGGATTCTTGTAGGAAAAATGACAATGACAGCTCATATGAGTTCATTACAAACTGACCAGTGTTCGAGCACACTGGTGTATTTATGTGTAAGTGGATCCTTAATGTAAAGTGCTTTGAAAGTTCCTTGAAGTTAAAAGAAATGCTACATAAATGTAAAAAAAAAAATTTCCCCACAGGGTTTTGTACTTTTTCCTTACACCTGAATTCCACATCATGCGTCTCCGCCGAGCTGCTCCACGCACTGCGCAGAACTTAACTCAGCCATCGAAATGAATGAAGCCCGTTCCACATCCCGCGTAAGCGCTGCGCAGGTCTGCGCCTCAGCTCCGCCACTCCGCCGCTCTCCGACAGAATTGCGGATGAAGTCTATTTTCTTCTGCGCCAGAGTCCGACCGGATCAAGCCACGCAGTTTAGATCGCACCAAACAGGAAAGAGAACACGAACTACATCTGGGTTTCCAAAACAAAAACTTTTAACTCAGACCTAATGACGTGCATTAAACTTTTTGTTACCCAGAAGGCAAATGTTTACAATCAATACCACCCCAAACATGTAAATGGTTATACATCTCTTAAAGGTCCCATATTCTGCTATTTTCCCCTTTACACAGTCTATCCTAAGGGCTTTGTTGATACATTTTTGCGTTGTGCAATATCCATAACATAACAGTTTCCAAAAAACACCCATTTCTTGGACTGGCCCCCCTCCTGCAAAAGCAAACGGCTTACTCTGAGATCTGACCCCCCCGAACAGAGAGCAGGCTGCCTCCCCCGCCCAACCCGCGCGCCTCCCCCGCCCAACCCGTGCCGAAGCCTAGAGCGGAGATAGTGCGCATGCGCCGTGTGCTCCGGTAAACAGCGATACACAAACACGGGAATAAACATTTTATCCGTCCTGACGGTGCGTCGTGCTGAGTCCTACGTCCTGGATCTGACCTGGAGTTTGACGTGCTCCAGGGCCTCAACGACGGACGTTGCCGTTTGGTAAATAACAAGCTAACTCTTCGATCTGTCGTATCCATCGTGTAATTACTGTGTAGCATTAGCATTAGCTGTTTTTATTCTGCGGCTGCGCGCTTCCCGGAGGCGTGGCTCAAACCCCGCGTCATCCTTGTGAGGAGCCCCCGTCTGCCTGCTCAGCCGAGGGGGACGGAAAAGACAGTTCTCTAGCGAAAACATGCGGAAATCAATCAAAAAACCACTTTGGACACAACATACGAGGCCCAAATAGCACCGGAGGAAGGTTAAAACCTCTGAAAAGTCGATTTTGCATGTTATGGGACCTTTCATTTTATTCATGTTATTAATGCTCTATTCATGCGCCGTGTTGACACGATAAAAAAAGCGATTGCAGTTGCACAAACGACAAACTTTCAGTTAATCTGCATTTGTTTTCTTTCCGATACTTTTGGAGCGCTTTCTGATCGCGAGTTCTCGCGGGTCCCGCGAGTCCCGCTCCTCGGGACTTCGCAGCCCTGCGCTGCGCGGACTGGCGGAGACAAATTGCATCCAGTAGGCGAGGGTCTGCGCACTAAATCAGAGGCGGACTGCGGCGCAGGCGCAGCCATAGAACTATAATAAAACCTGGAAGATGAATCCAAATGGCCGCCCTGTTTATCCCTATGGAGAGTGCTCATTGGCGCATGACCCCAAAAAAGTTTCTTACTTCCGCATTTACTTCCTGATACGGAGGCTGCCATCTTTGCTTTAGGGCGCCACGTGACGACAATCCCCCACTTCATATACAAACGGTAATTTCGGTGATTTTAGAAACGGTAGAAAAGAACATTTCCTTCTATTTTATTTAAATACCGATAATAATTCAGTACTGTCTGCAATTATAATGAGCAATTTTAGAAAAAGGCTGGTTTCAAGAGGCTGCAGTACCTCGCACGGCCACTAATCAATCTGGGACCACAGACAGAGGGGGCGTGCCTTATCCAGTTCTTTTAATGGGTGCAGCGGAGCGGAGACGCGAACGCGGGTCAAGGACATGGGATGCTCTGGGACAGTTATCCATTTGCTAAATTCTCTTGAACATTGTTTAATTTAACTGCTTTCTACCTGTGGCCAATCGAGGCAACTGTTGTTGTGATTTTGAGCACTACAAAAATAAACTGAATTAAACTGAATTTACCGTAACACGTAACATAAACTAGATTTGCATAAGGAAATGTTGTTCTATATTTTTAAATAAAGCAACATTACAATTAAATTAGTAACGATAATATTTGCTAGTGTTAGTCTGTGAGGCTGCATCTTGTTATTATTATTAGTCTTATTGTTTATGAGTCAACCGCATCTTTAAAACCAAGCTGTGGTTTAGGGCCATAACCACTAGGGGGCCACATGCTCCCGTGAGCTGTGTCTGAAAGTTGTGAGTCATGAGAGAGTGGTCAAGTTTTGAGGCAGATTCTCTCTAAATCAAAGTTAAGAAAACGAAAGCATATGTTATTGTTGTAAGTGCCTCATGAGTTAATGACGTCCCAACACACTTGTTTGCAGTGGTGCTCTGGAGCCTCATTCCTTGCCTAAAACCCTGCTTGTCTTTAAATACAGATCTGGTAGAAGACATAATTAGCCTACAATATTTTGTTCTAAAATCTAAAATGCACTAAAATACCGGAAATGAAACGTAATTGATAAAAATTTTCTTGTGACCCCCAAACCCCTTTTTTGAGTATTTATAAAAGTTCAGAACAAAAATCAATAAATGGCCCACTTTTCTGGAGATCTTTACTCAGTCTGCCACAAGATCCACAAGATGAATTTCATTTTATTTTTTGTGTTGCTTCTTGGCCAGGTCAGTAAATAAATGTTCTCATATGACTATCCTCTATATAAATAAATAAAATAAATAATTACATTTAGGTCTTATTAACAACACATAGCAATTGCAAACAGAGGGGTATATTCTAGCCCACTTTGCCACCCAGGTTTTTCTCTGGCCTAGGCCATCTTTACTATATTATTATTATTCTGGGCAGGGGATAATTTGGCCTGTTACCCCGGGGGACAAGTGTGTCTGACAACAGGTAATGCTAAAGCATCATGTAAATACTTTAACATGCTTATTCTGCTGCTAAAAACTCAGTTTAGAAGACCTCTTATGCAAAATGGACTTTAAGAAGCTTTTAACCGTATTATAATTGTTCCCGTCTTTCATTCAACCATGTGAAGTTAAGCTTTTCTCAAACTTTTCAGCACTGAGGTACCCTTACACGTACTTTTCTTAAGCCAAGGCACCCCTCTGTTTTACCTTCCATTTCATTTGTTTTTGGCCTGTTGCATAATTAAAATAGCTCAGTTAATTTTAAATGTATTAAAATCTTGTGTTTAAAGTTGTAAATCACATGTACAGAATTTAATTGAGGCAATTGCTGTTTGCTCTCATTTTTAATCTTCCAACAAGGCTTCTGAGTTTTCAATTTTGCAATAATTTGAAAATACAATGGCAATACCAAATGTAACTATGCCTTATTCTGCTGACCCAAAACTGCCTCATTCAGTTCTTATGAGTCAAAGACAAAAGCAAATCCAAACCTATTCAGACTTACTATTTATTTATTTATTTATTCATTTTTATTTAACCAGGAGAAGCTTATTGAGATTAAAAGTCTCTTTCAAGAGGGTCCTGGCCAAGAGGCAACCAAAATCAACATTCAGCAGCAAAAGAAAAGTTTTTGAACAATCAACACTACGTGATTTCACTAGTAACACTAGTAAAAATCAGTTATGGCATAAAAAAATACATTTCTCTTATGAAACAATGACAACATGATGATTGTTCATCCAAGATATTTAACAGTCTCTTGTACATATTGAGTGAGACCAAGTTATTAAGACCAATATCAGTTTACTGCTCATTCCATGAAAAAGGTTCTGCAAAACTGAAAGCCTTTATACCGAACTCAGTTCTGACTCAGGACAGACATCATGGGGATGCTCTGAGACCTCAGGTTATAGTCACCTGTGCTCCTGGGCGCTCAATATTCAGACAGACTCTAACGAGGGAGCCGTTCTAATATGGCTTTATCACAAATATTTATCATTTTAGACCTGCTTTATACCTGCTTGTAAGATAGTGATGTGAGGCGAATTTCTCTGGTTCTTGGAATTTGAGAATAACATAATTCAGCATTTAAAACAAGTTTCAAATTATAGAAGTATTTCTGAAGAGAATTAAAGGACACATATTCTGCTACAGTGACTTTTTTGAGCTTTTAACCATGTCCTAACAATGTTCCGTCATCCAAAATATACCTGAAGTTGCAATCAGTTGCATTCACTCTGTTTTGAGGAATGTTCATTAGATGTATTGACTATGAAACAATCAAACTCCAGATTAAGCTAAATATAAAACATTGTGACAAACAAGAAATTCCTTTAGTTGTTCACTTACTAAAGATTCTAACAACTGAGCCAAGGCAGACAAGAGATTGGCCTGTAATTGTTTACCCCCCTCCTTTCAGCAGTAGAAAGACAAAGGCCAACTTCCAGATGACAGGGATTTCACAAATGGTCAGGCACAGATTAAAAAAATCACTGGCCTGGCAATTGTGTTTGCACACAGATTCTTATTGGGACCTGCTGTTTTTGTTCCAGGGCTTTTTGTACTTCAGGTACTGTTACGTAGGGGTGGGCGATATGGCAAAAAATTATAATCACGATTTTCTTGGGACCAGATAATGATTTGATTTTTATCATGATTTGTGTTCACTTTGTTTTTTTACTATTGCCTTTAATAGAGCTGCTCGATTTAGGAAAAAATATGTAATTGTGATTTTTTTTTTGGACCAGTTTTGTGATTGTGATTAGATTTTCTGAATATCATTAGATATTCAGATTCACATTTTAAGCATAATTTTTTCGCTTTTACTCACATTGTTGTCACATTCAGTTGTGTTTGTTGTAATTAAGTGAGTCTTTGTACTTTTAGTCACGTCTTTGTAGTTTTTAGACGCATTTTTGTCGCTTTTAGTTGCGTTTTGGTGCAATGAGTTGAATTATTGCACCTAAGAGGCGTAAGAGGTAAACAAAGCAATCTGCTCAGAGGCTAAACATCAGGAGAAAAAGTGTGTTTGAACAGACAGGTGCATTAAAGAGAGAAACAGTGAATCACGATACGACGATGCCATAAAAATAGCAGATTGTCGCTGGGGTGAGCTCACGGTTAGATTTTTATCACCATATCGCCCAGCCCTACTGTTATGGTTGTAAAGTTAATTTAAAGTTAAAGTTATTCGACCTAGATAGCCGGATTCAACAGGGGAGCAATCAACATTCGAATATGAAGCCTCAAAGAAAAGTCCAGAAGAGATTAAATGTTCATTAAAACAATCCAACATTTATGTTTTCTCCATATTGATTTGTGAGTTGTTCATAATACAAGGGGGAAGCTCAATACTACTCATATTTTCAGCTAATGATTTAACAGACTTCTTTGGATTGTTTAAAATGTCGGACGTTTGGGAGAGGTAATAATCAGCTTTAGTTTATCTAATTTTCACAGTGCATTGGTTTCGCAGCTGTCTGAAGGTTAGCTGTCTAAGTTTTTTTTTTTTCTACCACTGGCCCATACAAGATCGTGTTCATGCAGAAACCCTGCTCGATCAGTAGTGAACCAAGCATTATCACAACCTTTTATGCCATACTGTATTTCTTGTAGGAACATGTTTGGTAATCATTAACAAGTCAGTTTATTTATCTCGTCTTTGTCTGAAATGTGTTGTATGTGTCCAGACCCCCTCTCAGGACCTTCATGTCAGCTTTTATTTTGCCAAATTTAGAGTTGAATTCACTCATTATTTCCTTTTTTTTTTTTACTTCATCTCATCCCTCATTGAGATCAGCATTGTTATTACAGTATTTGGTCAAACTTTTTGACTGGGGCGGTTGTAGCGGTTATTCTATCATTACTTTAGGAGGCTAGTTAACCTTGGGGATTGTACTCAGTCCACTTAGGCTGACTTGATGTTGAGTTACTTTACTTTTTTTTTTGAATCAGCCATCTCTTAATGTGTCTTGTTCCTAGATTTTGGGGGTATGGGTGAAGACTAGAGATATTTCTTAGAAACATCAGTGGAACTCAGTGAAGGAACAAATTACATCAGCGCCATTTTCGAAAAACAAACAAGGGCTAATTTATTTGATCATATACAAAATGAAACTTCTTGAGCTCTGTAAGGAAAAATGTATATTTTACCCCCTACATTTCATTTCTTTCCATATGAATATTGTGTCTGCTAAGATTACATTAACAAGAATGAAGACCTTTTCATTACAGATGAGTCTTTTGTTTCAGGCAATGGGGCTGCATTTTCGTCACACTGACAACATAAATCATTGGAGAGCAGCCATGACGACACTGGGCCTGCCCTCGGTACAGTCATGTGAGCACACTTCACACCTCTCATTGGTTGGTTTTTGACCCGTTTGGTTTTTGCAGATCTTTTATCCAGAAACAACTGATGTTTATGACAAAAAAAACATGCCGAGGGTGGTCTACTGCCTCCATGCTCTCAGGTAGACTCAAATCTTTCACCTCTTGTGTAACCTTTGTAACCACTATATTAATGTATACATGCAAACCAAATATCTGCTAATTATCTCATTTCAAGAGTTGTCATATTTTTGACATGTCATGTTACATACAACAGTTACAACTAATTTCTTTTTGAATGTAAACGTGTGCGCAAAAAAAAATATGCAAACAAATATTTTAACAAAGATGAAAGATTGTTTATTAAAAGAGTTTTAAAGCCTACTGTAATTCCAGTTACAACAGGACTCTAAAAATTCACTAATTAACTGATGTCTCCAGGTGTTTTTGATGATTAGATTTGCCTTGAGCTGTAAACCCACAATCAGATCTAATTATTTGATGATCTGATTATTCTAGCCATCTGATATTTATTGGCCATACCTACCTTTACACAGCTACTATTTTGAACTTTGTGTCATTTAAAAAAAGAAGGCTCCCCCCACACCACCATCCACAAAGAAAAATGGTTCCTTTTAGTCAAATTTGATTTCTCAGATGAAATTATTTATTTAAATAATGATCAAACAGAAATAAGTCATAATGACTATTAAAGTATTGTCAGTGCATCAGGCAGTTTTTGTAAAAAGTTTGTAACCTAATTTTGCACCTCTTCAGTTTATACCTGTACAGACTGGGGCTAGCTCCTCAAATCCATGACCTTTATGGGAAAGTCAACTTCACAGGTGACTTGAAGGATCACTAAAGCCATCCTGTTTTCACTACATTCTGCTTTGCGTGTTTAGTTATAATATTTGGCTGTATTTCAGAGGAGGAGCTCAACAACGTGAAGCTGGAGTTGGACAAATACAGTATCCAAATGCCAGCTTTTAATAAAATAGGTGGAATTCTGGCCAATGAGTTGTCGGTTGACCAGGCAACAGGTTTGTGTGTTCTTAAACTCAAACAGCTGGATGTTGTTTTCGTTGTGTAAAACCTGTGTTATTTTAGTCCACGCTGCGGTCATAGCCATAAACGAGGCGGTAGAAAGTGGTCAAGTGGAGGTAACAGCTGAGGCCCTGAAGAATCCAAATGCCATGCTTGAAAACCTGCATGATGCACTGATCAGTGTGTACCTGGAGCTACTACAGCAAAGCAAGAGGCAGAAGGTGCACAATGCAAAGAACTGGGTATGACAAACACCTCTACTTCAGCAACCGCCACTCTTTAGCAGGTTGACATACAGTAATTGAACAGTAAAATTGGTTGATCAATCAGACCATTATTTCCTTCAAAAGCAGGGGTTTCCAACTTTTTTTTCTCACAGAACCTTATTAAGGACTTTTGCCATATAATTTTAGGCTCTCCAGTGTTTCCTCTGAGGGGCCCTCGGTACTGGGAGCTGTGGTCGGCTATGGCTGCTGGGCCCTGACTCATGGGCCCCTGGTGGGGGTTTGGTTTGTGCCTCATCTCTCCTCTGGGCCCTGAGTCTGTGTCCTGTGGCGGCAGACGACTCTCTGCTCCTGGTGCAGACGGCTCCTCTGATGGTGCTTCTTCAACTGGTGTATCTGTACTCAGCCTCATGTATCTTAGAGCAGTGGTTCCCAAAGGGGGGGTCGGGACCCCTCGGAGGGTCGCGAGGGGTAAGCTGGGGGATCGCGAGATGATTTCAAGATCTCATTTTAATTAATATGACATTGGATTTGCTCTATTTTTAAAAAATTAAAACAGTATCTTTTAGTGAAAGACAATAGACTATTCAAATAACCAATATTAAACCTGAATTGACAGGCTTTGACACTTAAAATGATTGCTACTGTCGTTTTCATTTCGCTTTGGGGGATCCCAAGTCAATTGTGTGGCTAATTTGGGTGTCCCGGGCAGAAAGGTTTGGGAACCCCTGTCTTAGAGTATGTGTGTGTATGCATGTGTATGTGTGTATATGCACATAGATGTGTGTGTGTCTGTGTGTGTCTGTGTGTGTCTGTGTGTGTGTGTGTGTGTGTGTGTGTGTGTGTGTGTGTACGGGTGTGTATGTGTGTACGGGTGTGTATGTGACTGTGGGTGGGTTGCTTGGCTGGGTGGGAGGAGGTTGGGTGGGAAATGGTCATGTGTGGGAATGTTTTTTATGCACTGTAAACATAGAACTATAATAAAACCTGGAAGATGAATCCAAAATGGCCGCCCTGTTTATCCCTATGGAGAGTGCTCATTGGCGCATGACCCCAAAAAAAATTCTTACTTCCGCATTTACTTCCTGATACGGAGGCTGCCATCTTTGTTTTACTTCCTGATACGGAGGCTGACATCTTTGCTTTACTTCCTGATACGGAGGCTGCCATCTTTGCTTTAGGGCGCCACGTGACGACAATCCCCCATGATGCTTTGAGCGACGTGAACGACCACGCAGCTGCAAGTTTTTGTGTTAACGTTAGCTTGTGTGATTGTAATTGTATTCTTCATGTTAGACACACGTGAAGCGTCTGAAATGAAATAAAATACAACTTACAGGTGTCGCTAGTCGAGCCTTTTCCACGAGCTTCTGTTTGTATCGTCCAACGTGCTCGTTCACGTGACTCGCACATGTTTGCGGTGACGTCACTTCATATAAAAACGGTAATTTCGGTGATTTTAGAAACGGTAGAAAAGAACATTTCCTTCTATTTTATTTAAATACTGATAATAATTGAGTACTGTCTGTGATTATAATGTGAAATTTTAGAAAAAGGCTGGTTCCAAGAGGCTGCAGTACCTCACACGACCACAAATCAATCTGGGACACAGACAGAGGGGGATGCCTTATCCAGTTCTTTTAATACATCCATGACTGTAAAGCACTTTGTGTTACATGCTATGTATGAAAAGCGCTTTATAAATAAAGTTTGATTGATTGATTGAAAATAAGTACCAGAACTGAAAAAGGTTCTTACTATAGAGTATGAAAACACCTTATGTTTTTATTCATATTAAATAAAACAATTTATCGATTTTTTTTTTTTTAAGCTTAATTAAGAATAAACAGATTTGTTTTAACAGACAAGTAGATGTGGGTGTTTGGCAAGTGAGAAATGGTAACCACTTGAAAATGCTTAATGTCAAGCTCTGCATGTACAATGCCCTTATCTACTGTACTACGGGTGAAGCACGCGTTATCATTTCAGAGAACACTTATGAGCCGAGTTAGAGTCCCATGCATTTCAGAACATGTTTGTAGAGGTCTAAACTAGCAGCTTTTACACAGAATTATAAGACCCCATGGAGGAAGGATATTTAGTTTTTTTTGCAGATTACATCATATAGGCTTAATACTGTAACAGCAGTGTTGCGACAATTTAAATTGCAGTTAATTGTGCTGCCCTAATTCATGTCTTTCTCCTAATTCCTGTTTCAGGGGGGAGCTGAAGAGAAGGACATCTATGAGGAGTATCTAACTCAAAAAGAAATCCAGCAGAACATCAACATGATCAACAGTGAGTTCAGCGTAATCATATTAGAAGAGTCGGACAGCAGAGTTTTATGATGAAAGAAAGTAGACTGGGTCAATTGGATAACATGCTATTCCAACGAGAAATTGGAATCAAAGAGAAACCCAAGGTTATGAATGACTGTGGTAGAGAACGTGTGGCGTAAAAACGTGGCTGAAAGGTTTGGATGGATTTTGAAATGTTTTTGGATTGATTATGTAAGTTGATTATGTAAGTTTTATTTAGTTTAGTTAACTTTGCTGTAGCAAAATTTTGATTTCATTTAGTCAGTGGGTAAGTGTGGAATTGATGCTATCTGTTATCCCTGCGACCCAGCCCCAGGCAAGCGGAAGAAGATTGATAGCTGGAGGGATGGCTGGATATAATTGTATGTCATCGACAAGTGCCATTCATAGTGTGCGCAGCCGAACAATATTGGGCTGCAAACAAGTTCAGGCTTTTAAAAAGCTGTAATTCAGTGTACTTGTCGTGTTCAAGCCTGAATCTGTTGGACCTTGGTCATGCCAGACCTAACTATAAAGGCCCGATTATAGCTAAAAAGCAAGGTACAGTGCAACAGGTGAATGAGGATAGAGAGGTGGCTAGAATGGGAGGAGAGGAGGATTTCATTGTTACAGTGCAACACATCGATGGAAACATGATTGGAAGGGTTCAAACAGACTTGGTGTTGAGGTGGGGTTTTACTTGGGCAGCAGTGTTTTTTAAGGTGAGTGATGGGATAAGTGAAGCCTCGTGAGGCCTCAAAGCTTGTCACAGCACAAATCTGCACCTACTGGTGATTTTAATACATTTACATACTATATTTTCTCACCAGTGTGTATGAACTTTTGTTAATTAGAACAATGACATGAACATGTATGAAACATTGTCTGATCACATTTACATAGCATTTCATATTTTTTCAGAACCAAACTTGAAGTCATGTGACTTCCTTGTGACTGACACAGTTCATTTTGAGACTTCATTTGGCACATCTTCTTTAGCTCGAACAAGACTTCAAAGTTTCATTTTGCCCATCACTAGTTAGGACACATTTGAGACTTTTGGACAGGAATGGCCGGTTTGAAATGGGACGAAAATTTGTAATATTGTCAAGGTCAAGACTAGGGCTGTACTCAATATATCAATATACTCTGACAGACTTCTTGGCAATAGAAGTATCGATGCATAGATGTGCATCATTATACTTTCAAACTACATAAATTCCATGGTTAATTATTAACCCTCTGATTTATGCATTAAGGCTGTCTCTGCTAAGCTGAATGGGGAATTATTTAAAGTATGGATTTTTTCTTACTTACTTACTTTTCTTACTTTATTAAAGACATCATAAACATAAAATTGCAATGGATTTTGTTATTGTACTACATAATCAAAACATTGATATTGAACATTGACTTGTCAAGACCAGTTTTTTTGAGGAGAGGGGTGATGGATGCCATCTTGAGAGACGGATCCACGGAGCCAGGGTAAAGTGATTGGATTGGGATGCAGCCTTTAATGAGGGCTAAGGGGTCCAGGGTGCAAGGGACAACAAAAAACAGGAAAATCCCACTAAGACGAGAATCTGTTTTTGGTGGAGGTTTGGATGCCTGACAGTATACCTGAAGTTTGACAGGAGATATAGGGGAGAAGTTACTGACTCTCGAACTCAAATACTTGCACAGCCCTAGTTATGATGCAACCTGCTGTGTTTCAGTGCATTGGGCTGTGGAGCAGGTGGACCAGGCCTTGGACTCTTCTGATGAGCTGTCTCTGCTCTCAGCTCTTAGTGTGTCTTGCTTGTCACTTCGAGGACTCCATCCAGAGAAGGCCCTGTGGTACATGGAGCAGCTCAATGCAGACCGACAGCAGAAAGCTCTGGTATTACCCCTATTGTCACTTACTTTGAAAAGAAAGTGAAATGTATTTTGAAATTACACTAACATATTAAATGTGTCAAACATTGTAAGAGAAATGTTTAGTTTTTTGTTATTAATATGTGAAATTATGGAGCACCAGGACACTTTGTCCTGGTGCTCCATAATTACCTATTTTCTTTCTAATATAAAGTATTCTAAAGTTTTCTTTCAGGTATTAAATATTTTATTATTATTATTATTATTATTTATTATTATTATCCAAAATCTCTTAAACTTGAACCTTTTTAGTGTGGTTTATTTTTCAAATCAAGCATATACTGTATTAAAGGAAACATTATGTATTTTTCATATTGTTATTACATCCTCTTGAGCACCTTACATTTGCCATCTCGTGTTTTGAAACAAACAAAAAAAGTTTATTATAAAATAATAATAATATAATATATATAATATAATAATAATAATAATTTTTTTTGTCTGCAGTATGGAATAACACTTACTTAGTGCATCCAGCCAGTAGATGGCGCTAAGCGCTTAGCAATATTAGCTCTTGAAGCGAATGAGTTACTAGTAATTATCAAGCAAGAAGCAGCAGGTATCGTGTTTAGACTGAAGAAATGCTCAGATATGTTCCGGGGTTTGTCCTACCGGGTGGAGGCCCCAGGAAAAAGCTAGGACACATTGGAAAAACAATGTCTCTTGGCTGGCCTGAGAACGCCTCGGGATCCCCCTGGAGGAGCTGGAGGAAGTGTCTGGAATGCTTGCTTATAGTCAATGCTTTCAGTTACACTGACTTCGGCGCACTGTGGTCACGGGTCTGTGTAAAGTATTCATCCATAAGAAGTGTAATTTTCCCGGACACCACATTTATAAAGCTTGCTTACGCACATACACTGTGCGCAGGCAGTCATCTGCATGAATATTATGAATATGTGGTATTCATAAAACTTCCACTAGGTGCAGGACTTTGCTTATCTCTGCACAAACTTAGACCATCCCATACATGCTGCGCCAAGCCTGGAGACACGTGGAATAGTCGACACTCATGGGGAGGAGCAAAAGTGAAGAGTCTGGGTTAAATTCAAACCAAAACTCTTTGCTGGTTTTATAGAGGACCAGACATTGGAGAAAAATAAGACACATGCTTTGCAAAGCAACTTCTCAAGAGTCCAATAACCTTCCCTGTCGATGGGAGGCAGCAGCATGTGCATCTTATCCGGCCCACTGTACAGGTTAGAAAACACTGCAGTAACCCCAGGTGTGCACTGGCTCGGTCCGGTTCGGGACCTGCAAGACTTAGAAATTGCTTAATAGTATTTGCTTCACCTTGTTACACGGACCTCAGAGTGCCGTGGGTCTGGGAGCAACCACGGTGGAAGAAGCGGGATTAAGCAACTTCTCCGCACACTAGAACCAAGATATACCATACCGTCAAGCAGAGATTCCAAAGTCTTATAATGAAACCAAAGAAAAAGTGACACTTGAAATACAGAATGACTGCACTTTATAAGAGAAGTTCCAGTTTGTTATGCAGCACAGTATTGCTATTTTGTTTGACTCTTAAAATTGGAAGAATTATTATTTAAGAGAATATCCAGTTTTAAAACCACATTGTTCTTTATTGTCTTGTAATGCCATATGTCATTTGTAATACAGTAAAGGCGCCAACGGAAAACAGTTTATCTTTAGTTTGTTTTTTACAAGTTACAATTTAAGTTTATGTTATAAAGTTCTATAAAATAAATTCAACTATGAAAATTTTGTTCTCGTCTCATGAACCCAAACTCGTCACCTGTCTCATCTCATGAAAATTCTGTCTTGTTACACCCCTACTCTCTACTGATCTGACCAGTACGGTGTTTGTCTCCATGAGTTTAATGCTATTTAACATTGACATTGCCTGGAACATTTCAAGAAAGATACAATTACTTCCATTAAGACCAGAGAAGATACTTTGTACACCTTTAAGTCTTCTTCAGTTTTCTTGATTTACAAGTTGTATAACAATAATTTATTATATTAATTTATTTTAGGTTCTAATTTTATGTTTTTATTCTAAACTTTAGGTCTTAGTTTTTACTCATGTCTTTATCCTCATTTATTTGAACCCTTGTATCCTTTTTAGGCTTTCCAGTGTTTCCTCTGTGGAGCCCTCTGCACTGGGAGCGGTGGTCTACTGTGGCTGCTGGGCCTTTCTCATGGTCCCCTGGTGGAAATTTGGGGCCTAACCTCTCCCCTGGGCCCTTGTCTGTGTCCTGTGGCTGTGGGCGACTCTGCTCCCGGTGCACACGGCTCCTCTTATGATACCTTCCCAGCTGGTTTAACTGTACTCAGCCTCATGCACATCATTTATTAATTTAATGTATGTGTGTGCGTGTCTGTGTGTGTTGAAGTTTAATGTGGGGATGGTGAGGACAGGGTAGTGCGTGGGTTCTGGGGATTGTTTTTAATATGTAAATTGTAAAGCACTTTGTGTTAAATTTTTTAGCATGAAAAGTGCTTTATAAATTGATTTGATTTGATTTGAAGGAATGCTCAGTAGACCATGTGACTGTTTTCTGTGACTCCCTCAGGAGCATGGCTGTGTGGACCCTCTGGATGTCGAGGAGCTACAGGAGGGCATCTCCACAGCAAACCGAGAGGCTCAGAAGAAGAACAACAGTAAGTTTAAGTAACTTTAAACTACCAGCAGGTCAGTGCATTCAAGATTCAGGAATTTTTTTACCATTTGTGTGCACACAAGTCCATACCCATTCTTGTGTAGAAATCTCAAAGTATTACTATAGTACCTAGTACTTGTCTTCAGGTATGATATTAATATGTTGATTTCTTCTAGTCATACAACTAGGAAGGAAGGAAGGAAGGAAGGAAGTAATAACATGTGACACCACCAAGAGCAGTCACAGTTCTGAAGATGGCTCACAGAAAATGAAAAAATACAAATTCAATACATTCAAGTAAACAGTGAGGCATACCAATTGTAATGGAACCAGTTTATTTTTATGGGTTTGTTTTTAGGTTACTGAGGCCATCTAGTGGCAGTTGTTCTTGTAAGACCTTTTGTTTAATCTACCGAGGCCATCTAGTGGCAGTTGTTCTTGTAAGACCTTTCGTTTAATCTACCGAGGCCATCTAGTGGCATAGTTTGTTATAAACCTTCTTTTAACTCGCTGAGGTTCCCTAGTGGTTAGTAATATTACTGCATTTTGTTTACCAGAAAAGTCTGAACATGAGGTCAGCTAGACGTCCTTTTGTATCTCATTAAAACCTACTAGAGAACCAAATGGAGTGCTTCTTGGTGGATGGATGGGAGAGTGTTTAGCTACCTGTATAGCTGAGTGATTGTCAAAAACAACAGTGCTCAGCGAGGCCAGGACACCAATAGTACTAAAAGTAATCATAATAAATATACTTGCCTCTTTGTGACGCTCCATTTGCTCTACTGTCTGGCCAGCTGTACATTTCTCTATATACTCTAAGTCTACTTTATCTTATTTAATTCTTACTTTTATGCATGCCTCTTTTTATATATATCTTGCTACTATTTTATTCATTGTTTTATGATGCACCTTACGTCAAAACAAGTTCCTATGTTTGTGAAGTTTGATCACTGACAATGGCAGTAAATCGGATTCTGATTCTGATGTGGTCAGTGGTTGGGCCTGCTGATTCTGTTATTCTGTGCACCGTTCATGATCATGTTGTTTCAGTGGAGACAGCCTTGTTGAAGTTGAACCAGTGTCTGAAGGGCTCAGACTCCAGACTCACCCTGAACTCCCTGTTGAGTCCAGCCCTAGATCTTCCCCCTGTGTTGCCCACTGCTGCCAGGCTGTACCACTCTGAGCTCCAGCAGATCCAGAGGCAGAGCCCACAGGTCAGTAAAATTAGCACGCTTGTCTTTTTTGTCACTGAAGTGTTTTATAAATGTAAAATGTTATAAACAAAATAAGCCTAACAGTATTAACAAGACATTAACATACACCTATCTATCAAGATTCAGTTACATCACAATCACAAGTTAAGTTGTTGCAGTTAAAAGGATGAATATATTTGCAATGTAATTGTGTGTGTTGAATGAATGCGAACGTTTGGTGTCATGTATTTTTAAACCATTAGTGTTAAGTACAAGAAAAAATAAAAGAAAAAGAAAAAATTACTAAAAGTAAGTCCATGTAGTGATGGGCAAAGTGATGCCTTATTGAAACAGAAAATCGCATTTGAACCAAATGGTTCGAAGCTTCGAAGCACTTCTCCACAGTGAAATCTAGTTCTATGTTTTAATACTACAACATCCACAGTGGTTCGAACCAGCTCCAATGTGCTATGGTTGCCAATACAATAACTTTTTTATGTGTGTGTATTATTGATGCATTTTTGTTTCTAGAATAATATGAATATAATATATGAATATAAAAGAATAGAAATTAGATTAAAACGAGGAAATGTTTTACATTTTCTGTTTTATTCAAAAATTGGCCTCCAATTTCATCCTGTGGAAAGATGCAGTCTATTGTATTTTATTTATTTATGCCTTCATTATCTTTCTATTTCTGACTTTACTTCAGAGGCATGGGGCAATTTTTGACACATTTGTCAGTCCCGCAGCCAACGGGTCTCAAAGTCAGTTTTTCATGTCTGACAGTGCAGAGTGCTAACCGCTGCACCAATATGAGGCGATTACGCTAGGTTTACCATCCCGTACTGTAGACTGAAGGCGTCTCCGTCTGGCACAAACTCCTTTTTTAATTTTTTTTTATTTTTATTAACCATTGCAAACATACATTCAACATTCAAGAAAGAAGGAAAAAATTTTTTTTTGTCTATAACGAGATAACGTCAATAACATCACATCCCATAACAATAACATAAAAGTGACATGAGACAATAACATAACACAAGACAACAGACCAGGGGGAAAAGGGTTTTTTTGTGTGTGGGTGCGTGTGTGGTGCGTGTGTGGTGCGTGTGTGTGTGTGTGGTGCGTGTCGTACATGCATGGATAAATAGGTAAGTTTTTAGAAGAACTGAGGTGAAGAGAACATTAGCCAATTGAAATCGCTGTAATAGGTGGGGGGGAATTTAACTAGATCTACTATAAATGAGATAGAAGAGAGTGAGGAAAGGAAAGAGAGAGAAAACAAACAAACAATATATATAAATAAAATATTGTTATTATTATCATTATTGCCATCACATCACTATCGTACACCCACACACAACACTCAAACTCAAACAATATTCATACAATTCTTTTCAATTTCAATTTTTCTTTTTTTTTTTTTTTTTTTCTTTTTTTTTTGGTTCCCATTTTCTTTCCCTCCTGCAATACTAGTAGGCTGGGGATCCCTCCGTTAACATCTGCACCCCGCAGTCCTAACTTCGTTTTTTTTTTTTTTTTTCTTCCCTTTTCTCTCCCTCCCTCTCTTACTTCACCCTCCATTCCCATTGCCTGTGCTAGTGTGGTGCATTAAAAACAAAATGCATGAGTGCAAGATGCGTAAGGGAGGTAGGCCTTTTTTAACTTTATTATTTATTATATATATACACACACATACATATATACTTTTTAAAAATTTTTTTTATTAACATACACACACACGCCTACATACACACACATTCACACTCACACCCATACACACCCACATCCACACATACTTATAAGAGTTAAAGATATTAATAATTATAATAATAGCAATAATAGTAACAATAATAATAGTAATTAATTAATTAATGATAAGGAGAGTAATGTAGGTGGAGTTATAAGTAGAGTTAAGAGAAAATAGAGGGGAAGAAGAGAGTGACCAGCAGAGAGAGAGAATGCAAAACGGTTTTATGTGGTGGCAGTGTGTAGTATTGTTGTAAGTGGTAACCAGAAGGAGAGGGGTTCTTGTGAATTTTCAGTTGAAATAAAGTCATTAAGAAGGTTTTTCCAAATGGTAATGTTTATGTTTGACCTTGATTTCCAGGTCATGAGGATAGTTTTCTTAGCGATGGTTAGGGCTATGAGGAGCACGTTTGTATTTGTGTCTGTGATATTGAGTTGTGATAGATCTCCGAGTAAGCAGAGGGAGGGGGACATTGGGATGTGGCAGCTCATAGATGAAGATAGTGATGATACGACTGCTTTCCAAAACTGTTTGATGGGTGAACAGTGCCAAAAAGCGTGAATGTATGTGTTAGAGCCAAATTGATGTGGTTAGTTTGCATTTTTGTCTTTGGGTGCACTATCTGGTTTCACCACTAGAGGGAGGTATTGGGCCAATGTATTGTCGTCTGGGGGGGGGATAAATGGAGCGTGTTTGCCCTGTCCGGTCACGCTACCGGAAGGAAGCAATAGTCTTTTGACCGTTGTGCGGGAAGGTTTGTCTGTTTTATGGATTTTATTATTGAACTCACTGGACGTTTTTAGCTTGGAAATATTAATAAAGTTGCAACTGTTTTTTAACTCGTACAATGACTGAAGATGCATTCAATGATCTATATCAACGACCAGACAACGTGTCAGACTTAAACTTCTGGTAGCAAGAAGTGTTCATGTTAAAGTCAAGGAACATGACACTACATTAGTCAAAAGACTCGCTTGTGTGGAGCCAAGAAGCATGGGTTATTTCAAGGAGGAACCAGCGCACATTGTGGGAAGTTCGTGCTAACGTTAGCAACCGGGAGGATACTACGGAGCCCAGGTGTGCCTTGCCCAGTGAAAGAACGCCGTGGGACATTTCAGGCGGTTCCAGCTTGCTGTCGACTGGATTATTCGCTATTAGGCGCCCAACGGTTCTGTACAGAGGTATGTGTAGCGCTACAGATAAATAATGGCCATTTAATCCGTGTGCACACGCAAATCCAATGCATTGGTTTCAATAAACTGCGCGAAGCTTGTACTTGGTCTTGCCATAACCACGACTCGTTACATCAAATTGCTCTGAACGGTGTTTAAAATGGAACAATTTACAAGTGAAAATGTGGAAACGTTTCCCATCGAAAATGACTGTAAAATCCATGATGATAATGATGACCAAGAACATGTTGTTAAGAGCAAAAGACAAATAAAGTTAACTTACAGAGCTCTTTCAGATAAAATAGAAAGACTGCAGGGAACTAGAAAGGATTTATTCAATAAATTAAAACAATTAAGAGAAAGACTTAAAGGGTTAATGAGCAACAATGATTTGCATAAGGTAAAAGCTGAATTTGAAAAAATGTCTTCTCTATGTTGTGAAGTATCAAATGTTAATGACTCGTTGGTGTCCTTAATGCCTGGGGATGAAGTTGAAATGCAATATGTGTGGTTTAAAGCAAAGATGTTAGTAGAAGAATCTTTCATGTCTGATGTAAAAGCATGGTTGAAAGGGTGGCCCGGGGTTCAAAATGTGTCAAAGGGTGAACTGGTTGATGATATAAAACCAGAAGATAGTGCATCAAATGTTTCAAAGAGGTCAATAAAAGGGAGTACCTGTAGTTACAGAAGTGGCAAATCTACAACTTCGGAACGAATCAAGGCTGAAGCAGATCGGGCTGCCCTGCTTGCTCGTATGTCAGTCTTAAAAAAAAGGCATGAATTGGAAATGCAAGAGGAATTGCTGAGGAGAAGAAAGGAAATGCTTGACTTGGAATCTGAAATTGAAGCTTCAAATGCAAAAATAGCTGTCCTGCGAACTGCTTCAGAGTGTGGAAATAAATCAATTACAACTATCATGAATCCAAAAATGTCAAATAAATCTGAAAGGACCACAGCACTTAATCCTGAAGTTCAACCATTCGTACCAGCATGCACTTCTCAGGAAATTAAGACAACAGTAGACATTAAACAACAAGTGGATCCTGAAGCAATTATTGTGGAAGCTGGGGCTCAGCCCATCAAGAATTCTATGTCATATCTGCCCTCAATCAATATCAAGCAAGTTACCTCTGACAATAATCAACTTGAGGTTCCGTCATCAGTGCATGATATCTATGCCATTATGCATCGGCAAAATGAAATAACTGCGGCTCTTGTGGAACAGCAGCGTACCATGTCTCTACCAAACCGAGAAATCCCAGTGTTTGACGGTGATCCGCTCCAATATCTGCATTTTATAAGAGCATTCGAACATGGGGTAGAGTCCAAAGCTAACAAAATGGACTGTTTGTATTTTCTGGAGCAATTTACCACAGGTCAACCAAGAGAGCTTATCCGCAGTTGTCAACATATGGCTCCTGAGAGAGGATACAACTTGGCTAAGGAACTTTTGTATGAAAATTTTGGAAATGAGTACAAAATTGCAGCATCATATATTGAAAAGGCATTGGCATGGCCAAATGTGCGTTCAGAGGACGTCAAAACATTGCAGCCATTTTCCCTATATCTAAGAAGTTGCTGCAACGTAATGGAAGAATTACAACACATGCAAGAATTGGATATGCCTACAAATATGAAGAACATTATAGCGAAGTTACCCTTTAAAATGAGGGAAAAATGGAGAACAAAGGCTCATGACATACTGGAGAGATGCAACAATAGAGCCAAATTTCAGGACCTGGTGGAGTTTTTAGAAAGGCAAGTAAAAATATTATCTGACCCACTTTTTGGAGACATACAGGATCAGGCTCAGACAAGAGAACCAAGCAGAGGTGTTTCAAGATCATCATTCAGTAGAGGCAACAGTTTTGCTACCAGTGCCACTGTCATGACAGCAAGTGAATTTAATAATTCATCACGCATTTCCAATGAAGATCATTCGAAAAGATGTATGTGTTGTAACCAGGATCATGAAATCAAAGATTGTTCAAGGTTCAAATTGATGAGACATGAAGAAAAAATTAGCATGCTGAAAGAGAAGGGTCTCTGCTTCGGTTGTTTACGTAGTGGACATGTAAACAAAGATTGCAAAGAACGAATGGCGTGTCAGATTTGTGAAAGGAGACATCCTACTGTGCTTCATTTAAATAGGAGGAGGAGAACAAGCACACATGCAGATCAATCTAATGGTGAAGATAATGCAACTGCTTCACCAACTCCCACAGAAATGTGCGGCCATACAGGGGCCGGTAGAAGTGACTGCTGTCTATCTGTTCTACCTGTTCAAGTGAAATCTATTAAAGGAGACAAGATTATACAGACCTATGCCTTTCTAGACCCCGGCAGCACAGCCACATTTTGTTCGGAACGTCTTATGCAACAACTTAATGTCACAGGAAAAAGAATGAGTTTTCTCCTAACCACCATGGGGCAGCAGAACGTTGTTTCCACTAATGCAATCAAAGATCTTGAAGTAGCAGGTTTGGGTAATAGCGTTTTTTATGAACTTCCTGAGGTTCTCACACAAAGAGAAATGCCTGTGAATGATGAGAATATTATTACAAGAGAAGAATTGTTACAGTGGCCATATCTTGCCCATGTTAAGATTCCCCGTATAAATGCTAATATTGATTTGCTAATCGGAACTAATGCACCCAAGTTGATTGAACCGTGGGAAGTTATAAACAGTTGTGGAAATGGTCCCTATGCAATAAGAACTATATTAGGATGGGTGGTAAATGGACCTCTCCAGGAAACAAAGGGTGTCTCTCCAAAAACTGGACTTCCTGTAGCTACTGTAAATAGAATATCAGTCAGTAAACTTGAAGAATTGTTGTGCCTTCAATACAATCATGACTTCAACGAGCAAATTGTGGATCAGAAGGCAATGTCTAGAGAGGATCTTAAATTCTTAGACATTATGGAAAATTCTGTCGCACTTCAAAATGATCATTACAGTGTAAAATTACCATGGAAAAATGACAAACCCTTTCTGCCAAATAACATCAGCATAGTCAAGCAAAGACTTTTTGGGCTGAAGCGAAGATTCAGAAAGGATGAACAATTTCATAGAGAATACACCAGGTTCTTTTGTGATATGATTAAAAAGGGTTATGCAGAGAAAGTTCCACAGCATCATTTGGAAGTAGAAGATGGGAAGGTATGGTATATACCACACCATGGAGTTCACCATCCAAGAAAGGGAAATTTACGTGTAGTGTTTGACTGTGGAGCTGAATTTAAGGGAACATCGTTAAATCATCATTTATTACAGGGCCCAAACCTGACAAGTTCTCTGTTTGGGGTTTTGACAAGATTTCGTCAGGAACCAGTGGCTTTCATGGGAGACATAGAGGCAATGTTTTATCAAGTTAGAGTGGCAAAGGAGGACAAAGATTACTTGCGTTTTCTATGGTGGCCTAATGGGGATTTTGATCTTGATTTTGAGGAGTATAGGATGAATGTTCATGTTTTTGGAGCGGTATCATCTCCTGCTTGCGCTAGCTATGCGCTCATCAAAACAGTGGAAGAAAATGGCCCCCAGTGTGCTCCAGCAGTGGTCGACACCATTAAGCGCAACTTCTATGTCGATGATTGCTTGAAAAGTGTGTCCTCGGAGCAAGAAGCAGTGGACATGGTCAAGGCTTTGACTGAAATTTGTCATAAAGGAGGATTTACTTTGACTAAATGGATCAGCAACAGCAGGAGAGTCTTACATACAGTCACAAAGGGGCATCGGGCTAAAGGATGGGAGTCTTTGGACCTGGACCGTGATCAGCTCCCAATGGAAAGGGCCCTTGGGCTAGAGTGGTGCGTTGAGACAGACACCTTCAAGTTTCATATGACACTAAAGGAACAACCGCATACAAGGAGAGGAATTTTATCTGTTGTCAGCTCCATTTATGACCCCATTGGACTTTTAGCTCCTGTGACTTTGCCTGCCAAAATGTTGCTGCAAGAACTCTGTCGTAGAGGCTGTGGTTGGGATGAAGTTGTGCCTGAGGGTGTCGGAGTTTGTTGGACAAGATGGCTGGCTGATTTGAAGAAGCTGGCCGCATTCCAGGTTGGAAGGTGTATCAAGCCCAGGTCTTTTGGATTACTTAAGTTCGCACAATTGCACCATTTTTCTGATGCAAGTAAAGATGGATTTGGTGTTGTCAGTTATGTCAGACTAGAAAATGAGAAGAATCAGACTCATGTTTCCTTTCTGAATGGCAAAGCACGAGTCACCCCATTGAAGAGCATCACTATTCCTCGTTTAGAGCTTGCCGCAGCTGTTCTTGCAGTTAGAGTGGATCAGATGCTGAAATCAGAGTTGGAGTTGCAGCTTAGCCCATCTGTATTTTGGACAGACAGTACCTCCGTGTTGAGGTATATTCGCAATGAAAATAAACGCTTCCACACTTTCGTGGCCAATCGGGTATCCACCATCAGAGAAAGAACGGAAGTCTTTCAGTGGCGTTACGTGAACACCAAAGAGAATCCAGCAGATTTGGCTTCAAGGGGTGTGAATATCGATACATTTTTGTATGATAGCCGGTGGATTGACGGTCCAAAGTTTCTCTTTAAGGCTGAACAGGAGTGGCCTGTGTCTGTGTTGGTAAATGACATTGCTGTAGATGACCCAGAAGTCAAAAGGGAGATGTTTGTGAATGTCGTTGTAAATGAACCCTGCTCTCCTACTGAACAACTGATAAATCATTTCTCTGATTGGCATAAACTAAAGGTTTCTGTAGCATGGTTGTTGCGGTTTCGTCATTTGTTGCTGGAACTGAGTCAAAGGAAAAAAGAGACGACAACCTCTGAAGACCGAGGAAGGTTTGAACAAAAGTCATCTGGTGGAGTCAAACCGTCGTACCTGTCGTTGCTGGAACTAACAGAAGCAGAATATGCCATTCTCAAGTTTTGTCAGAGTCAAAGATTCAAAGAGGAAATTGTGTCGCTCTCCTCTGGAAAGTCTGTTTCAAAGAGCAGTGAAATTTATAAATTGGACCCATACATTGATGGAGGACTTTTGAGAGTTGGTGGACGATTGAGTAGGGCCTCACTACCAGAGGAGTCAAAACATCCTTTCATTTTGGCCAAAGATCAGCAGATATCTACCATGATATTACACTACATTCACAAGTATTTGGGTCATGGTGGCAGGAACCACACTCTCTCTATGTTAAGAAAGAGATTCTGGATTACCAAAGCAAACTCTGCGGTAAGGACCATAATATCCAAATGCTCTGTGTGCAGACGTTTTAATGGAAAACTCTGTGATCAAAAAATGTCTGATTTGCCACAGGAGAGAGTTCTGCCAGATCTGCCTCCATTTACTAACGTTGGAGTCGATTATTTCGGGCCAATAGAAGTTAAGAGGGGGCGTGCTA
Source organism: Rhinogobius similis (assembly GCA_019453435.1). Lineage (NCBI taxonomy): Eukaryota > Metazoa > Chordata > Actinopteri > Gobiiformes > Gobiidae > Rhinogobius > Rhinogobius similis. The sequence goes on from CM033626.1 coordinate 618,586, forward strand.
TTTGCAAGCGATATGGCGTAGTTTTTACTTGCCTATCGAGTAGAGCTGTCCATTTGGAAGTGGCCACATCTCTGGACACAGATGCCTGCGTTAATGCAGTTCGAAGATTTATCAGTCGGCGTGGCCAAGTATCTCATATATTCTCTGACAATGGGACCAATTTTGTTGGCGCTGCTAGGGAACTAAGGCAGTCGTTTTCATCTCTGGATCGAGGTCGCTTGCAAAGGGTCTTGCTCCAAAGAGGGATACAATGGAGTTTTAACCCACCTGCAGCCTCACATTATGGCGGTGTGTGGGAGCGCATTATTCGGATGATTAGAAGAGTTCTTGGATCAGTTTTGCGGCTGCAAATTCTAGATGATGATGGATTGCACACTGTGTTTTGTGAGGCAGAGGCAGTGTTAAATAGTCGACCTATTACAAAGCTTTCAGAGGATCCAAATGACCTTGAGCCCTTGACACCAAATCACATACTGTTGATGAAGGGTAAACCTACCTTTTCCTGGAGTTTTCAACAAACAAGATGTGTATGTTAAGCGGCGTTGGAAACAAGTGCAATATCTTGCCGACATATTTTGGAAACGCTGGGTAAAGGAATATCTGCCCTTGCTCCAAGAGCGACACATCTGGAATCAAAAAGGAGAAGCTTGATGCCTGGAGACATTGTAGTAGTGGCTGACTCTGGGCGCCACGTGGTTCATGGATACTTGGCAGAGTGCTAGAAACATTTCAGGACAAAGGAGGATTGGTGCGCTCAGTGCGATTAAAAACCAAGACAAGTGTTCTCGAACGGCCAGTGACCAAACTATGTCTTTTACAAGAGGTTGAGAACTAATAAGTCTTGGGTAAGACTCTAAACTACATCCGGCAGTGGAGTTCGTATGAGCTAAGGGACAGGATGAGGTTACCCTGAACCACTGTTACCTCCGGGCGGCCCTTGGCAAAGGCCTAGCACCTGTTTTGCCCCCTACCTGGAGTGCACGGTGAAGTCAGTGGCGTGGATTGCGTGGACTTCTCTGAAGTCGAAATAAGTTCCAATATGTTTGGCTCTCTTCTCATATTGTAATTGTTTGGTCAGTCTGCCCTCAACAATTAGGGGCCGGAATGTTAGAGCCAAATTGATGTGGTTAGTTTGCATTTTTGTCTTTGGGTGCACTATCTGGTTTCACCACTAGAGGGAGGTATTGGGCCAATGTATTGTCGTCTGGGGGGGGGATAAATGGAGCGTGTTTGCCCTGTCCGGTCACGCTACCGGAAGGAAGCAATAGTCTTTTGACCGTTGTGCGGGAAGGTTTGTCTGTTTTATGGATTTTATTATTGAACTCACTGGACGTTTTTAGCTTGGAAATATTAATAAAGTTGCAACTGTTTTTTAACTCGTACAATGACTGAAGATGCATTCAATGATCTATATCAACGACCAGACAACGTGTCAGACTTAAACTTCTGGTAGCAAGAAGTGTTCATGTTAAAGTCAAGGAACATGACACTACAGTATGTGTCTGGTGTGTTCTCTGTCCAGTGAGTGCAAGTATCTGATGAAAAACCCATTTTAAACATTCTGTGCCCTGTGTAGTGAGTTCTATGTAGGATTTTGTATTGTATAAGTTGCAAGTTTGTGTTTTTTTTCATGGAGTATATGTTTTCAAGTATTTGAGCCCAGGAGCTGGCATCAAGAGTGAACCCTAGATCCTTTTCCCATTAGCTCTGTGGGTATGAGGGGGTCTTGTCTGACTGGATTATTATTTTGGAGAGACCTTTTTTTGTTGTGTTGATCTTAATAATATCTTGAATTGGTGGGGGAAGAAGTAGGTCGATGTGATTTGTCATTTGATTTGAATGATGAAGTTAGGGATGACTGAAGTTGGCTGTATTGCAGGAAGTGTCCACTCTTGATGCCATACTCCTGGACCAGATAGGAGAAAGGAACCAGTTTATTGTGTTGAAAGATGTGTTCTAAGTGTGTAATGCCTTTTTCTGCCCATGTTGTAAAATTAATTAGTGTTTTATTGCTCAGAATGTCGGGGTTATTCCAGATTGGGGTGTGGCCTGACGGAGATATGTTAGTGTTAGTGATTTTGTAAAATTTCCACCAGGCTGTCAGTCGTTGATATGGTTAGCGATTTGAAAAGATGTTGTTTTTTGATTGATTGGCTGAGGAATGGTAGGTCTGATATTCGTAATGGGTTGCAAAATAATTGTTCAATATCTAACCATGTATTGTCAGAATTTTGAGGGTGGATCCATTTAGAAATATATTGTAATTGGTTAGCGAGTGAGTAATAGTAGAGGTTTGGAGCTGTGAGTCCGCCTAATGATTTAGTTTTTTGTAATGTGCTTAGTTTGATACGTGGGGTTTTGTCTTTCCAGTAAAATCTAGTTATTGATGAGTCTAAGGATGTGAACCAGGAGGTGGGAGGGTGGGTTGGGATCATATTGAAGAGATAGTTGATTTTGGGGAGAACCATCATTTTGATTGTTTGAATCCTATCAATGAGAGATAGGGGCAGGTTTATCCAGCGGAGGTTGGTTATCATTTATAGTTTTGAGAAGAGGAGTGTAGTTGAGGTTTATCAACTCTGACAGCCTGGGGGAAATATTCACACCCAGGTATGTGATGTGTTTTGTGCAAATAGGGATGGGAGATTTGTAAGCTGCCACATCCCAAATGTTTTTTTGAAGGGGGAGAATTGCGTATTTTTGCCAATTAATGGAGTAGTCTGAGGCTTCTGAGTATTTTTCAATGAGGTTTATTGTTTGTCATCTGCATAGAGACTAATCTTATGGTGATGGCTGGGTGTTTGTATACCATGAATGTGGGGATTCATACGGATTGCTGTAGCTATGAAAATGGTAAAGAGTAAAGGAGAGAGTGGACAGCCCTGTCTGGTCCCCCTGTGCAGAGTGAAACTCGGTGATGTTAGTCCATTAGTGGTTATTGTGGCTGTTGGTGATGTGTGCAAGATTTTGACCCAGTTAATAAATGACTCTCCAAAGCCAAATTTGTGTAATGTGGAGATAAGAAAGGACCAGTTAACTTAATCAAAAGCCTTCTCTGCATCCAGTGTGACAGTTATTGTTGGTATTTTTTGTTGTTGGGTGAGATCCATTATGTTGAGGAGCCTGCGAGTATTGTTGGAGGAGAATCTGCCTTTGATGAAACCGGTCTGATCAGGGTGGATTATGGATGGGAGTATTTTTTCTATTCTGTGAGCAAGGGTTTTTGTAATGATTTTGAGATCTACATTTAATAGTGAGATGGGGCGGTAGCTGGAAGGGAGTGTAGGGCTTTTATTGGGTTTGAGGAGTAGTGTGATTATGGCTTGATTCATATTGGCTGGGAGATTAGAAGTTTGTTTGATTTCTGATATCATTCTTTGGAACAGGGGATTAAGAATTGACCAGAAGTGTTTGTAGAACTCAGCAGGGAAGCCATCGGGACCTGGAGATTTGTTATTGGGCATTTTCCTGAGCAAGTCAAAAAGTTCTTTTTCTGCTATCGGTGCGTTGATTAGTTCAGTTTGATTTTCTGTTAATTGTGGAAGTGTGAGATTTTCCAAGAATGAATCTATGGTTTCCTGAGATGGGTTCCTTTCTGATGTGTATAGGGTTTTGTAGTAGTTTTGGAATATATTGTTGATTTGTTGTGGAGATTGTGTTGGCTTCCCTGCTGGGTCCTTTATAGTGGGAATAGTTGATTTTTCTTTGTTTTGTTTCAGTAGGCTTGCTAGGTATTTTCCATTAGTGCTATTACTGTGATTGTATTGTTCATGTCTTAGACGTTGTAGCAGAAATTGTGTTTTTTTGTTTATTATTTCGTTGAGCTCAAATTTACATTTCCTTAAGTCATTTTGACAATTCTTTGTTGGATTATTTGAATGTGATATTTCCAACTGTTTTATTTTTTGTTCAATTTCATTTTCTTTTTGGAGTTCTTTCTTTTTTTTGTGTGATGAATATGAAATGATGATGCTTCTCAAAACTGCTTTGCCGGTTTCCCAAAGTATAGCTGGGGATGTCTTTGGAGAGTCATTTATCTCCAGAAAGGCTGTCCACTCTCTCCTAATGACGCTGACATAGTCTAGATCTTTCAATAATGAGGTGTTGAAGCGCCATCTGGTAGAAGTTCTTTCCTTGTCTGGAAGTTTGATTGTAAGTGTTACTGGTGCATGGTCACTGATTGTAATAGGATGAATGGTTGTTTCTGTAGTCATAGGTATGAGTGAATTGCTAATGAGAAAGAAATCTAGTCGTGAATATGAGTTATGTACTGAAGAGTGAAATGAGTATTCTCTTGAGAGTGGATGATGCAGGCGCCAACCATCGCTAAGACCCAAATCACTGGAACTGTTTTATTGTGTCTGAAGATTGCCATGAGCGGTTGGTTGGACTGCTTTTGTCGAGACAGGGTTTAATTATTGTATTAAAATCACCTCCAATGATAAACGGAGGAGGAAAATTGAGAGTGTTGTGAAAATTGAGCTGTAAAAGGAAGGGTCATCAGAGTTTGGTCCATAAACATTGCAAATAGTTATTGAAGAATTGGCAATAGAAATATTGATAATGACAAAGCGACCTTCAGGATCGGTGATGGTTGAGTTATGAGTGAAAAATAGTTTCTTATGTATTAAAATGGATACCCCTCTTTGTCTGGTATTGTAGTGGGATGAATAGATGTGGTTATAGTTTGAAGTTCTAATATTTTTGTCATTTGTCTGTGATAAATGAGTTTCTTGTGTTTTTCGATATAGTTGAATATTTTAACTTTTTTGGCTGGGTTACCAACACCTCGGATATTCCATGTTAGAAACTTGAGAGACATTACCATATGATATTATTATTGACAAAGTCATCCATTTTGCGTGTGAATATGTGTGTGAGAGTGCAAGAGTGTGTGTAGGAGTGTAAGTGAGCATGTTTTGGGGGGGGACCACAATGCTAACATTACAATGACATAAAGCATAGATAACACAGTCCTCCATAGTTCATTCATTCATTCATTCATTTTCTACCGCTTATTCCCGTTAGGAGTCGCAGGTGACTGGAGCCTATCCCAGTGACTTTGGGCCTTACAAACTTGAGAGACATTACCATATGATATTATTATTGACAAATAATAATAATGTTAGCGGGGTACACCCTGGACAGTGGCCAACTCGTCGCTGGGCTCCAGTCCTCCATAGTTGATTAGCTTAATCTTAGCAGGAGACCTGTGCGATGGTTGGTAAATTAGCATGTTTTAGCTGCTTATTGGGGTTTATTATTAGTAAATATTGTGCGTTGTTTGTGTGGGTGTTGTTGGCATTGATGAATTGTGATGGTAGAGTTAATATAACCAGGGGGTAATGTCTTTGTCTCTGTAAAGCTGCCCGTCAATGTACAATCTGTCTACAGTGAGTATTGCTTTCTTCCCTTGTTGGATTATTTTTTTCCTAATTGGTAGCAGTTGCTGTCTTCGTGACATTATCTCTTTGGGGAACTGGTCATTTAGTCCATAGTCCGTGCCTTTGAGCTGTCTGCCTTGACGTTGTACGATGAGTTTTTGTTTATATTGTTCAAATTTTGCGATTATGGGACGTGGACGTTTACTGTCATTTTTCTGTCCTATGCGATGAACTCGGTGAAAGGATATGTTGTTTACGGTGTCCACGGGTAGATGAAGTTGGTTTTGCATGAAGTCTTTTATTGATTTCTCGAGATCCTCTGCGGGGATTTCCGGGATTCCCGAGAAAACCAGGTTATCCCGCATGCTGCGTTCTTGGAGGTCGAGTATTGTATCCTTCATTTTCTTATTGTCTGCAGATACAATGTCCAGGCGAGTTGTAATTGATTTAACCGTATTTTCCAAGACGTCGTTTTTTTGGTGAGTTCTTGTATTTGTTCTTGGCTGAATTCCAAGCTAAAGCGCAGGGCTTGGAATTCTTTGTGCAACACCTCTATCAGAGCGACCCTGCTGTCCATAGTTGAAAGTTTGTGTTCGATTGATATGAGGATGTCGCTTAGTTCCGGAGGGATATTGTACGGCATGTCTGTGTGTGTACCTGAAGTGGGTGACGGCACAAACTCCTGACGATATGACGATCCATAAAATCACTTTTCACGAACCCTCAAAATGAGTCCGACGCGCCAACACCTTTTTCAAACTTTGTGGGAGCAGGTTAAGACTTTATGGAGTTGTGAGTTTGAGACACACGCTGTTGTGTGGTTCGTTTTAAGCCCTGACAATAAACCCAGACTCGAGACGAAAGCCCCCCCTTGTGAAACACCTGTGTAACAACTGCAGGTCATGAACCGTCTGAGTCACAGTGACAAGTTTCATCAACCATCTAGATCACATGACAAGCGCTTTGAATCATCATTCTGGAGCAGTATTTCGAAGTGCATGTGCATCGGAGCTTCAAAACTGTTGTAACACCTGTTTCAATTCGCCCATCACGAAGTCCATGTTCTGTTGTTTTATCCTGGATGTTATGAACTTTGTTGTTCATCGTCTCATATGAAATTGTCATCAGTTTAATCAAGTCCTCAATCTGTGGTTTAATGGGACTTTTCCAGATCCCCAGATTTAGCCAGGCAACTACAATAAAACCAGCCACAACGAACCTGTACATTTCCATTGTGAGTCTAGGTGGTATGAGAGGTTTTTCTTCCAGTAGGCACAGCTGTGTTCATGCTCGGATAGGTAGGCCAATCCATTTCTCCAATTTTTTAGAAGAGTGGTTTTAATTAAATGTAGAATATTATATACTTCCAAATCTGGAACTGCCAAGTTTCTCCATGCAGAAAGTTTTCTATGAACAATTCTTGATTTCTTGCCATTGCAAAGAAACATTTTCTTGATTACTTCCTTGTATTTTTTATAAAAGTTATCGCAATAGTTCGTTATTAATAGTTTAGAAAAGTCCCTGTCATTAGGTATATAACCGTTTTCACCTTCTCAATCATTATAGGAGTATTAGCACTTGATGATGATGATGATTTTTATTTATAGAGCGCTTTTTGACCTAATAGGCACTCAAAGTGCTTAACCGTTTAAACTACAGTTGCTGTTACAACATAACATATACAATTACATTTATAGACAGTAAACAGACACAACATACAGTTGTAACTACAGTTGCGGTCACAACAAACACACAATAAACGATAGACATGCATAGCGGGTAGCTGTGTTCTGTAAGTAATCCATACAAAAGATGCAAGTAGTTGTTTTAGAAATGAAAAGGAGGAAAAATGTTCAGACTGATGTTAAAAATGGCAGACGGTGGGTTGGGGTAGGAAAGGCGTCTTAAGATGTTTTGGCGAAACTGTTACTGATGTTTGAGTTCCGTGGCCTTGTCCTTGGAGGCAGGGAGTGAGTTCTGATTGCACTTTGGTACGGTGTTCCCTCTGTTGGTCAATCTCAACTCCAAGTGCCTCAGCTACTATTTGCCAGACACATTTTTCCACACTTTCATTTCCAACCTCTTTCAGACCTATCAAGTTTATGTTTTGATATCTGTTTCTTTTAGCTGCGTTTTCTATGGACTGATGAAGCTCTTTGCATTTCTTGTCGCTTTTGTATGCAATATTCTTGGCTGTTATCATCTTCCATCTGATAAACATGACGCTCCGCCTCATCTAGCTGAAGCTTGAGCTTGTCAGCATCGCTTTGTAATTCCTTGTTAACTTTTATCACTTTGCTCATCTCACCCTGTAAACTTGTCAAAAGCTCCCCAATCTTTCCCATCTCTTCTGTAACATTTTGAATTCAGTCAGCACACCACAGCATCTGTGGTTTGACTAGCTGACTAGGGGTGAGCCCTGCTTGCTGTAGCACCTCTCCTGATAGTAATTGTAAAAAAAAAAAAAAAAAATCACAGCTCCAGCAAGAAAAAACTTGTCACCCACCATCAACAGTTCTTGAACGAGAAGCCAAATTTAGACATCAAATGCAGATCGCCTCGAAGGGCAACACTCAACTAAGTTACAGTCTTGCTTGGTGATCCCATGTGATTCATATCACACTTTTCTACTTACTGTTCTGTTTCCTAGATCATTTCCTATATTATTGACTAGCTAGATTGGTGGAAAGCTTCCTTTTTTAATATAGTGAAGCTACCACTGAGCTACTACCACCCCAGTACATAACCTGTGTCCACAAGCCACTGCTGTAGCCTGTTCTAATGTCACCTGGTACTCTTCATTTGTTTCCTGTAGGGAGCGCTGCTGCAGGAGGAGCTGTTTGTTGCAGTGGAAATGCTGACCTCTGTTGCTGTCATCAATGAGGCTCTAGAGGCAGGGATCATGCAACAGTTCAACTCGTCATTGGTCAGTTCTTCTGCAGCTCTCAGTGATGTGGAGCCTGGGCTGCTGCACAGGTAGTAACAATATCTGCGAGTATGACCAATGTTTTTACCCCTTTCACTTTTTGAGACAGGAATATGTATAATTTTTCAGATACTTTGAAGCTCTGATGTCTTTGAAAAATCAATCCAATGGGGCCATGCTCAACTGGAACCAGCTCCAGAATGAGATCAACTTGGTCAACAGTGAGGTTCAGGAGCAGCACCAGAGTACGTGAATGTGTCTGTCTGCAAGGATGATACATTTCATTGTATCCTATCGATACTGATATGAATTGGCCGACCTCTTATTGACAGCCATCTTTTGGCCGACCTCTTATTGACATCCATCAGGAAGTGGGACTTTTCAGGTTAACTGAAAGTCCCACTTCCTGTACTTATTTGCTTGTAAACTGGAGTCATTTTTGTCTGTTGTATAATTGCCTGCAAACTGAATGTTTAGCAATAGGTGTACACTATATCTTTGTTGGAAAAAATACTGGACAATTCTAAAATTTCAAACTGTTCTCAGTCCGAGTACTAAGGTTAAGGTTACACTTAATTGGCTCCCGTAGGGAAATGTGTCCTCTGCATTTTAAATATGTCTGGAGCAGTGGGCGAGTCGGGGGTTGAACTGTGACGCTACACCATGGTAAAACAACACCATTGAGCCTTTTCCTCAGTGATAATAAAAAAAAACACTCCTTTTAATTACAATTTCGACACAAAATGATAGTTCCAAAGACTTTTTTTTATTATAGACAATGAGTTAGTTACTTGCGAGACATCTTCTGAACATATCACATATCAGCTGTTATTACTTATTGATGTCCTGGCATCCTGTAGACTCTGGAGAAGTGTGAGACAAACTTAACATTGGAAGAAAGTCTGTCATCTAAATCTGTGTATTTCTGTTGTAAGGTAGCTCTGTACTCAACCTAGGACACTTCATAAGTGATAAGGCAGTAAATCTACAAAATATACCAGACTAGTTCCAAAATAGTTAATCCAGCTCATAGTAAGTGCAGTACTGAGAAACTTAAAGCTGACAGTATGTGTATGTGTTCAGAACTGCTGTGTGTGTCCCTCATAAACGAGGCTGTGCTGGAAGGGAACGTCCATCGACTTCTATCCGCTCTGAAGCAGCCCTCTTTGGATCTCAAAGCCATGGTCCCCAACAACGTCAGCCGCTACCTGGTCCTGATGCGGCATGCCCAGCAGCAGCGTGCACAGGTCTCTCTCATGTCTAACAATGCTCTTCTGCCACACACGCATATCTGCCCACATCACACTCGCAACATATCCACAAAACATGTCCACATCACAACCCCATCACAAACAAGCTCATGTCACTCTCATCTCACACCCAACACATCCACATAACACACCAAAAACCTCCACGTTGTTGTAGAATTTAGACATAGTCTACTGTGAACGAGAAGGAAAGTTCATTGCCTCCCCCCACAAACAGTGTACAAACTTCTGGTCTCAATTAGGCTGAAGCAATCTAACAGGCTCTGTTCAAAGTCTAGGTGGCTCGTGACCCAGGAGCACAGCTATGGCTGACAGATATCCAGGAGCAAGTGATAAAAGCCAATCAGGAGACTCAGAGAATGCTGAAAAGTAAGTATTAAGGCCTCACATTTTAGCCTACTGGATATTGTGTTTATGGCATATTGGATATGAAAGCTCTGTTTATGTTGCCAAATAGTGGTACTTTAGGTTGTGAACCTAATTCTATTTTGTTTACACTTATGTGTATGTTCAAAGTATTTGGTTTTTTTGGCGGGGGTTTGTCATATAATAATTATTTTTTAAAAAGATATATTTTTTATAATGACAATGAAGGCACTGCTCTATCTGAAGCTCTGTTACTCTGCTTAGACTTTTATCTGAGCTTTGTTATGTGGTGATTCTTCAAGTACAGGCAACTTTGGCAGTTGCAATTTTAGGGAAATGAAACACTCATGTAACATGTTGTGTTTCTATATAATGTGTAGAGTAACTTTCAGGTCGTGACTGTACATATTGATTAAAAAAAAACAAAAAACATATTTGTTATTTTAACTCTACATTCTGAAGAAAATGTAATTTCCCTCACACTACAAAAAACGTCACCACAGAAAAAAAAGGTCACACGCTCTATTATTTGGTTGCCGTGCCTTTAGCTTTGAATACAGCGCACATTTACTGTGCCATTGTTTCAGTAAGCTTCTGCAATGTCAAAGTCACACAGTGCTTCATTCATTTTTCACAAAAATACAGATAATTGATGATGGAAGCGTGTGACCACTGCCAAAACCTTCTCTACCAAAGATTCTTAATCTGAACTCTGTGGTGGCCATTCCATGTGTGATATGATGTCTCATGCTCCTGCATGCCCCATGAATCCAGGCATTGTCATCTTGAAATCAGGGTAGAAGAAATTGATTAATTAAATAACCTGGTCGCTCCGCATGTTCAGGTCGTCAGTTGATTTCATTCTTTGGGAACATAGTGTTGCTGAACCTAGATCTTGCCAGCTGCAGCAGCTCCAGATCATAACACTTACCCCACAGGATTGTACAGTCGGCACTAAGCATGATGGGTGCATCACTTCACTTGGCTCTCTGACCGTTGCCCCTCCCAAGACGATGGTTTCTCACTATCCTTACAGTTTTTAATAATGCTTTGGACCATTCTTTAGCCAATTTTAGTAGTTTATGCTTCTCCTTAGAGGTTTTTTTCTGCTTGATGCCAATGATTTTTTTTTTTTTTTCCAAATTTATTATTATTTTTTTCACAGACTTTTATTTGACATTATTTTAGAAAAGTGAGAGTGAGAGGTTCAATACGTTTTTTCATAGTTCAGTAGACTCTTCCTTTATCTTTGGGTCTTGATTGACGTATTGTTTTTAGCCCCGCAAGGAGCTAAAAAACAAAATGGAAGAATTGTCATTATGATAATAATAATAAAAAATAATAATAATTCAAAAAAAATTAAATCAATCAACAAAATATGAGGAAAAGAAGAGAAAATAGAAAAAAATAAAATAAATAAAAAGAAGAAAGTGAAAAACAAAGAAAAGAAAGAAAAGCGCAGGTACAGTTCAGGAGATTCTCTCTTCCCATTCACCCTTCCAGTGCAACTATAACACGTTTTCCTCAGTGTATTGTATAAAGGGATCTCATGTATTGTGGAATTGTTAGCACATACTTTTTCTAAATGGATACACTGTAAAATTTCTTGTAACCAGCAGTTATGCATAGGCGGTGCTTTGTGTTTCCATTTGAGTAGAATCAGGTGTCAGGCTAGTAATGTGGTGAAGGCGATGGCACGCTTAGAAGTTGGTGACAAAGGTGGGGTTGTGGATAGGCCAAATATAGCTGTCAGTGGATTGGTGCTTAGAGAGATCGGGAGAACCTGAGAGAGGGTTGCAAAGATATTGAGCCAGTATTCATTAAGCATCGGACATGTCCAAAACATGTGTATGTGGTCAGCTGGAGTGTTTTTGCATTTGTTTGGGCATGTGTCTGACACCCCTGGGTCCCTTTGTGCTAGTTTGGTGTTGGTAAGGTGCGCCCTGTATACAACCTTAAATTGCATTAGTGCATGTCTAGCACAGATGGATGAGCTGTGTATGAGTTTCCTTATTTCTTCCCAATGGCTGTCTGAGATGTCGCATTCCCATTTTTCTTTAAAGGGAGTTGTTGAGTCATTGATTTAAGCTAATGTTTGAGTAAATAGATGAAGTCAAGTGTTTTTGATTCCATTGTAAATTTAATAGCTGGTCAATTTCAGCTTCGGGTGGGCGATTAGGGTAATGGGGAAATTGGGTCTGAATGAAGTGGCGAACCTGGAAATAACAGATGAGGTGGCTATTTGGGAGGTTAAATTTGGTATGCAGAAACCCAAAGGAGTAAAAAGTATCCCCATCGTACACATTTTTTAACCTGCAGAGGCCATTTTCTGACCATTTTAAGAAAGCTTGGTCAGCACCAGGTTGGAACAGATGGTTATTTCGAATAGGTGCATTGAGAGATGCTTTAAGAGGACCAAGGTTATTGCTATATTGATTCCAAATCTTGATGGTATTCATGACAATTGGATTGTAAGAAATGTTAAGAAGATTTATTGATCTATTTGAACAAACCACAGAGTGGAGAGAACAGGAAGATGACTTGGTCTCAATCTGTAGCCATGGTAAGATAGGGTCTGAGGAGTTATAACGAGTCCAATATATAATTTTGTTGATATTTGAAGCCCAGTAGTAATGTCGAAAGTTGGGGAGAGCCAGTCCTCCGGATGGTTTTGGTAGTTGAAGTATTGTCCTTCGGACATGTGCCGGTTTATGGGCCCAAATAAAATTATATATTTTTTTTGTCTAAAGTTTTGAAGAAGGATTTGGTTAAATAAATTGGTATGTGTTGGAAGATATATAAGATGTCCTGCAATAGAAAAAGGGAATGAATTCTTAAGATCTGTTTTGCATTTATCTATTAAAGGTTCAAAATGTTTTGTTTGTTTGAAATCGTTCGTGATGAAAATCTCCAAGTACTTGAGGCCTCCTTGGGCTATTTTAAAAGGAAACTGGGTTGTTGAAAAATGTTTAGCTGCTTTGTTAATAGGGAATAGTTCACTCTTTTGAAGATTTGATTTTTATCCTGATATTTTGTCAAATTGATTGAAAATTTATCAAATGGGGGAGTGGAGTTTTCAGGATTGGAGACATATAGTAATAAATCATCGGCATGGAGTAAGAGTTTGTGGATCTGACCGTATCACTCAATTCCCTGAAAGTCTTTTTGCTTTCGGAGCCAGATTGCTAATGTTTCAATAATTAAATTGAATAAAATTGGTGATAGCGGGCACCCTTGACACGTCCCCAGTTTTAAAGGAAATTGGGGCGATTGAATGTTATTTGTGGAGATCGAGGCAGTAGGGAAAGTGTATAAAAGTTGGATCCACGCAATAAAATTGGGGCTAAAATCAGATTTTCCAAGTATAACGAACAGACATTTCCATTCCACCCTGTCAAATGCCTTTTCCGCGTCAAGGGTCATGATGACTTCAGGAGTGTTCAGGGACGGGGTGGAAATGATATTAAGGATCCATCTTGTATTAAAAAAAGAATGATGTCCTGGGATGAACTCTGTTTGGTCTTGTGTGATAATTGTTGGGATGATGTTTTGGAGACGTATTGTTAGTGTCTTAGCGAGTATTTTGAAATCTACATTTAGTAAAGAAATTGGTCGGTAATTACTACAACACGTTGGGTTTTTGTCTGTAGCCCACCTAAACCCAGTGAAATAAGGTAAGGGCCCCTGAGTTCTTTACTAACTCTAACTCTACAAATAAACAATAAAAATTATAGAAATCAGATACTTACTGCTTAAGTTCTAGGTTTCACTAGTCACCCTTTAACCATAAACCACAGCACCTTTAATCACATTAACAAAATGACCAAATCAAGTTAAATGAATAAACTTCAAATTTACTGAGTTAGCAAATTCAGAAAAAACTCAACAAATGCACATTCTGTATTCCAATCTATGCTAAATGCAAGTGGGCCCACTCACCAATCACTCATTCAGTCATTAACCAAAGTTAAACTGCAGTTCTAACTCATATAGTTGCAGGCCTGTGCGTTGCTTGAGAGCGGTGAGGCCTAAAATCTAGTGGCCGCTTCACATGCACAAAAAATAAAATTGTACCTGGTTTTGAAGTTGTGTCTAGTTGTACGCTCCGATGTCTAAAGGAAGAGAGCCATGGCGAAAGCGTGTCCCAAGATGGCGGCGCGTCCACGTCTACTGACTTCCTCCCGCTGTTGTCCACACATGTACCGGTCCAGAAACACTACGAGGTTGTTTGTTAGCTCCTCTCTCCACTCTCAAGCCGAGAACATGAGAAACAGTCTGTATAATAAGCTGGGTTAGCTTCACTATGTTCTGAATAACACAGCCGCTTTGCTAGCGAATGCTAAAGACTGAAACTAGCAAATACACTTTGGTAAATTACTTAACTACAGGTCCATCTTCGGGTTGAAGCACGTCCAAAAGCTCTCAAAACAAGTGGAAAAAACGGTACATATCTGAGACTATTGATTTAACAGTCTAAAAACCAGTTTTCACCATCACAAACATAAAAGACGTTTTCTCTTTTTCTCTCGACTCTCTTTTTTTTTTCTCGCGGTCAAGTTAGCACTTAGCACATAACTCACTTCCAGTTCAGGGTTTGTGTCAAGCTCTATCAAAGGTGGACCAGGAACAGCAATACACATACATAGCACTTCCTGTAGACTTTCAAAATAAATGAAATAAAATACATAAACTACAGCATACATGTACAACCTTTTAACTTATTACCAGGTGTTTTTAAATGTTTTTAACACAATACTTCATAGATGAATTATGCTTTTAACAATTTTATGTAACTTATAACTATCTATGCTTTTAATCTATTTGAACTGTAACTTATATTATGAACTCTTAAAACTGTATTATTGTCACTGCATTCACATTTCTATGTAGGTTACATGTCTTTTTTCAATATCAGTGAAATTGAGGCAGCATATAAACTTGGTGGTAGTTTACCTTTTTTGAACGAATCATTATACATTTTCACAAGAATTGGAATCAATAAGGTTGAGTAGGTTTTGTAAAATTCAACAGTAAAACTGTCTTTCCATTTTGCATTAGCAACAGCTGATGTCAGCAATTTGACCCTTCCCAAACATACTGACATCATTTCCACGACCACAGGCCACTCACTGCATCAGCTGGGTTTAAGTATCGTGTTGCAGCTGAAAGACAATCACCCATGCAGCAAATATCCAATTGGAGGCGCCTACCTATTTGCTTAGTTGAATCCTGCTGGCAACTTTTTGACCAAGCAATGTATTTCTTATTCCCTTATTAAAATGTCAACAAGCACCTTAAATCTGAAGTCAGTCAATTTCATCATCAATCATTTCCAGAAAACTTTTAGAACATTTTACATATGCACATTTATTTTGATGTCACCGAGAATTTATTCAAAAATGTGTTTTGACGGAAATTACATTGTGTTTTCTCATCATAAACACATCTAAAGTAGTATATTTTAATTCACATATGTATAATACTGTACAGTTCCGTTCAAAAGTTTTAGACTAGTTGAATAAATGGCAAAGTCACATTTTGCATGGTTGAATCTTAACTAGGTTCCAGGTAGAGCTTCAGTATGCAACAAGAAATGGGAGTGAGACTTAAAAAAAAAAAAATAATAATAATTTTCTGCCTCTTGTTCCCGTTAGGGGTCGCTGGTGACTGGAGCCTATCCCAGTAACTTTGGGCCTTAGGCGGGGTACACCCTAGACAGTGTCCAGCTCGTCACAGGGCTAACACAGAGACATGGACATTGACAGACAACCATTTTCTTTCACTTTCACTAGGGGCAATTTTTAGTGTTACCTGTTAAACAACATATGTATGTCTTTGGACGGTGGGATGAAGCCGGAGAACCCAGAGGTAACCCATGTTAAGGGGGAAGACATGCAGACTCCACCCAGAGAGATCGTGTGATGTTGGTCTGGTCCGGGATTCGAACCCACAATCTCCTTATTGGGAGGCAGGAGCTCAGGAGCTTTGGCACCATGCATTTCAGTTTAAAAAACAATTAAACTGAAATATGTTGTTCTGCAGCTGATCAAAAGTGTAGAACCACATGTAACAGACCCAGGTTCTGGATCTTCATTCCTTGGTTAGTTCACAGTTAAAATAACCCATTCATCAAAAGGTAGACGTTCCCCATTAACAGCATAGATTTTCGGCACCTGTTCATACTGCATTAACTCCATTAGCTCTGACAGAGGACAGACACAACATTTGGAATGTACTTGCTCCTCCAAGCCCTGTCAATCAAACTAACCTGAGCCCCAATATCCACAAGAGCACTAACAGTTAAACCATTAAGGAGACATTTTTTGTGGCTTTCTTCCCTATTCCCTGTGACTTTAAGAGTTTCTTTGGTTCTTTTCTTGAATGTCCTTTTTGCTTTTGCATTGTTCACTTTTGTCTTTGATGCAGTCTCTGTGTCAAGGTGGGACCTGGGTGTTGTCCCGGTTACAAGCAGCCTATGGCTCTGTGGCCGTCTTCGCCACATGAGAAGCAGTGGTTGCAGCTCTGGGAACCTGCCTGGACACACTTAGCACAGCTATACAGTCTCTCATTTCTCATTGCCGATGATTTGGATGCAGTGGCGGGACGCTCTTTTTGTACTGTCCCTGCAAGTGAATCCACTATTTTTGTGAGAGCGTCAATCTTTTCTGAAAGTTCTTTGATGGTGTCTGTCTTGGGTTTTTGGTCTACAGTCTCTTTCTTAGTCTGTTTTGCTTTGGCTTCATCCACATGTGCGACATTGACGTGTTTTGTCGTTGTGTGGAACCTAATCTATGACGACGTTCACTTTCTTCACTAGTCACTTTCATGATATGTTTTAAGATTGTCTCATCAGTGACAGTTTGATCTGCGAGTAAAGCCTTAAATTCTCTTCTGATATCATTGTCTTTATGCCCTATTCCCTGATGGACTGTATGAAGGAAGACACCTTGAACTGTTTCTGGTGTGTACTTAATCTCTGATTCTGACTTTTTGGACTCAAAAGGGATTCTTTGTTTTAGGCCAGTCACACGATAGAGGAATTGCTGTGTTGTTTCATTTTCTTTCTGTTTTGTGCAGATCAACTCCTGGAATAACTCTGTGCTATTCCTCTCACCGAGATGTGACTGCAGAAATCCTTTTAGCTCAGGAACTGTCATGTCATCTTTGTTAACCAACATGTCCTGGAAATCACCAGGTTTAATGATCTTCAGCATACCCCTCACAGTTTCTAACTCAGTGAAGTTTTCCTTTATGCCTTCATCTATCTGCCTGCAAACACTGTCGTAGTTAATATCAGATGTGTGATCTCCGATCTGGCCTCCCTGCACCTTAAACTCATGCCTTGGCAGGTAAAGTTGGTCTCGGAGGGAAACTACAGGGCTAGCAAGGGGTCTGGCATGTGGGGTGGGAACTTCTTGAGTAGTTTGCACTGTGGTATTTGCCATTAAACCCTGCAACGTTTTGTTAATTTTAGTCTGAAATTATCTTGCGGACATCATCTTGTGACAAGCTAACGCTAGTGCTGCTATTGTCCCGCATCAAGCTCACGGCTCTCTTGGGATGGAGGTGGGGCAGGAACTTGTTGTGACGGTTCCACAGTTGTTTCACCAACAGCCATCTGACCACTAGGCAGATGTAGAAGGTCATCTACAATGTCCTTTAAAGCTAGCAACTCTCCCATCCCATTGTCCTCAGCTTCTAACAATGTCTTACTGTACATGGAGTTGATGTACTCGAAGCAACCTTCTGCATCTCCATTTGACAGCACTGAAGGATCCTTGCCTGGTCCAGCAGTGACGTTTGAAGCAATTTGGAAGAGTTGATCAGGCGAACAGGCCTTTCCTGATATCCCACACCAGGTTCTTCCTCTCTGTGTCTGCCATGATGTCCTCTCCAGCACTCTGCAACAGGTCACGCGCAGCAAGATCTGTTCGCTTGGTGGATAGCAGCTTCTCCGCTTTACATCTGCTCCTGTAGACAGCTCTTCAGCAGGTTTGTTGGGTGGGGATCAGCTCCATTGACAAGGAACCAATCCTCGTACGGGCCACCAAGAATCTGGAACAGACCCAAGTTCTGGGCCTGCAGATTAAATGTTTCTGTAAAACACAGGGAAACGATGAGACAGGCGACAGTGAAGTTTCTCTTTGCCTCGCTTCTACCATATTTATTAATACAATAATGTATTTTCAGCTTTTACAATTCAATACAATGACATGTTTGATATTATTCTGTCCTTTTAATGTTTGTGTTTTTAAACCAAAATACCTTTTAAATCTTTTATATGTGCAGCTGAACTGCGCTTTTTAACATTTTTACCTCCGCTAGCCTAACGGCTCATGAACTGCATGGTAATAACACATGTGCAGATTGACATTTAGCTTTAGCTTGAGACCTTTTACACTTTTTACTTTTGAACCTATGAACTCACACTTTACATATTCACACTTTTTAACAATGTCAGAGCGTATTATTGAGTGTCTTTCACATAAACAAAGGAGCTTAAATAAACTGCGCAATAAACACAAAATGGTGCCCATGGCTTCGCCTTGACCACGTTTTCCACGTACTTTTACATTGCTCAAAACTCAACAACAATAACATTTTTACAAACTTCTAAACATCTCCACAATTAGCTGTGTTTGTTATTAATATGTTGTGACCCTCTCTGACCTCACAATTCTGTCTCACGGAAACATGCGCCACCTCCTGGCGTGGGAGTGTAATTACAACTTAACAAAATCCTTAATAAAATGGTACTTTCCCATTACATTTAAAATAAAACATAATGTGAATACACATTACTGCGTGTCACACACACCTCAAAAAAAAACTGAACTGAACAAACATGAACCAGGTATTGTTGATCTCTTACAAAATTTGTTGCAGCGCTTGATGCAAGCGTTTCCAGGAGGTGAGTGGGAACATTTCTCCAAGTGATGAAGACGTGTTCATGAAAGGCATCTACTGTGTGGAACTGTCCATATTTGTAAACTTCACCTGCCATCCATCCCCAAAGGTTCTCCATTGTATTTAGATAAGGGGAACACGCTGGTCCAAAATAGGGATGTTATTCTCCTGAAGAAGTTCTTTGGCTTTGTGAACTGTAGCGTTGTCCTGTTGAAAACCCCAGTGGTTCCACAGACGGGGGCCTCATCTTTAGGGATGCTCTCCGCAACATCTGCACAGAGCCAGGGGCCCCTGCACTGTTGCACTGAAGGAAAAGCACCCCAGATCATCTTGGTGTCCCCTCCCTGTGGTGCCTAGAAAACATCTCAGATGGGTCTACTTTCTTCCACCAATCCGTGTCCCATGTTTGGTGCTCTCTTTTAAAGTCTAAGCTGCCGTTCTGTGACGTTCAAGGTGACGAGGCCTTTGAAGACGTTTTTTTTTTTGTTTGAAGCCCTTCAGTGGCAGATGCCGTCTGATGGTTATTGGGCTGCAGTTGGCTAGCCTGACCAGCCATTCCCACCATCTTTCAATATCTTTCAATTTTGAAATAAAGTGGGTATGGGCTGTTAAAAGACAAGGACGTGTCGTTAAAACCACAGCAAGAACAAAGTTTACAGCTACACGCCATTTTGGACTGTTTTTGATCATTTCAGTGCTCAAATTGAGCTCTTATGGACTTTTCACCCTGCTGGACTGTGTGTGGGGAAACAAAAGGGAGAACAATGACATTTGTTTTTTTGACTGTGGCCACAAATTTGCCTATAATTGTAGAACTGCCCTTTAACACAGTTGGTCCATAAAGAACTGCAACAGGTATGCCAGTTAAGTCACAAGATTGCAATAGCTACGCTAAATCAAACCCCTAATTAGGACTGTATTGCTTGCTGAAGTTAATTTTAGTTTTTAGTTTTGTTATATTGACAATATTATTATTTTAAAAAGATGCATTGAGGTTTTAAAGTGGAAAAAAACAATAATAGTGACAAGGAACAACCATTTTAATGGTGCACTGTGTAACATTTTTTGGTGAGATTGTTGCTTTGCTAAGAATGTTCCACAGTATGTCATTAAATTGTAGTTCAATAAGTGCAAGTTAAATAAAATTTTTACTCTGGAACATCTTCCAGGACACAAACAGTTGAAAAGTCACACAGTGCACTTTTAACTCTCAGTTGTCAACCACCTTGCTTACAGTTTTTGCATTTTACATGACAAAAGTGGTGTTCGCTGATTGGTTAATGGGGTCTAAATAATTATTTTTAATATGTGCTTGTTGCAGTGTGCTTGGCCCTAGCAGCGGTGAACCAGGCCATCCGAGAGCAGCGCTCCTCGCAGACCTTTAGAGTCTTGTCTCTACCTGAGCTAGCCCTGTCTGGTTTGGTGCCCCACTGTGCAGCGCAGTACCAGGAGCAGCTGGATACACTCATGAAGGAAAGGGCACGCACAGGTAAATACACCACTGTTGCACTCTTATGGAAGCTCAATTCATTTTATATAGCTCAACAGCAGTTCCTAATGGGATTTGACAAAATACATTTCATCATAGAAGAGAAATCATACAATGAAACCATTGACACAAGACCAACATTAACAGGAAACTAGTAAATGGATAATTGTCCCAGGACATCCTGCTTTCAGACCAGGCATGTCCAACACAAATCTGCAGCATGTGAAAGACAGTACAATAATTTTTTTTTTTTTTTTTTTTTTTTTTGAGGTGAGGTATGGTGAGGCAAGGCTTGACGTCGGAGCTCCTCTGTGTGCTTAATCTAATTTTTCTCTTCTTCACACGAGAGATCGGACATTTGTTTTTTTTTTCACGTTTCTATTTTTCTTAAAAGTTTGGTCGGCTGATGGCCAATAGCAATAGCAGATTGTCAAGGCTGAATTCTAAGGCCTATTTTGTTATATTAATTGAAAAGAAAAAGAACGTAACCCACATCTATTAAAAACTGTGCACTGAAATGCAACGTTATAGGTGATTGAAAGGTGATTGAAGTATGAAAAAGTCCTTGAAAGTACTTAACTGGTAATAACATAGGCCTGCTATTAAAGAACAAATATTCTGCATTATTAGGCCCGAGCGCCAAAAGCTGGTGAGAGGCCTATTAGTTTCGTAGTGCCGTGCATAGCACGTCTGCGAAAGTGCGCCCGAAATCGAGCGTGAAGCGCATACCAATTAGTAGTGGGAAAATTGAACATTATTGTTGTAAACGGGCAAAGCCCGTGCGAAAGTGTGCACGAAGTGCACTTTATGTGGGGATGATGACTGCATAAAGCACTCGTGTGCGCTGAGTTGCCCACTAATGAGTTCCCCAACTCATGCACGATCCATGCATATAACAATGTAATGCAAAAATTGAACATTACTATTGTAAATTGAGCCAATAACAGAGCGTGGGCGGAGCCCACTCAAAAATCTCGAGAGTGTCTGCCAGTGACTAGGGACCCATACCGAAACGTGGGAATGTGCGCGAGTTCCGAAAATGTATATTGTTATTAAATTGTTTGTGAAAAAGTCAGGAAAATTTGCACACCTCTAAAAATTGTGCCTCTGTACATTCTGGCTGTTTCTGATTTCCAAAATTCAAAAATGTGGCGCGTCAGCGCCCCCAAGTGTACAAAAAATGCATTACGGGATAGGAAAGTGACAAAAAAAAAAAGTATCGTGCAATCATGAAATTTGACAGAAAGGTAGATAGTGACAAGAGAAGCAAAATATATTATTACGGCAACGCTGTCTGCCCAACCAAATGTCGGCCATATTGGATTAAAGTTTGCTAAATATGACTCAGCAGTTTTTTTAAACTCCTCCTAGGGCATTTGCCCGAACGAGTTGAAATTAGGTGAAAATGAAGTTGTGGAGTGTGGCATCAAAAGTTATCCAAATGTTTTGTCTAAGTTTTACGGTCTCTGTGCGGCAAAGCCGCAAAATTTGGCCAGAAATTCTGACATTTTCAAATTTTTTATTTTGCTCCCATTTGCACATATAAAGTCCAAATTTGAATCAGTTGTTAAACTCCATGCCTGAAACCTACTTGAGGAGAAAAAATAAAATTTGGCACGTGAGCGCCCCCTACAGATCAAAGCAAAGTTTTATATGGGGAGCAAAAAATTTAGTTTTTTGAAATTTTGCACAAAATTCTATTTTGGCCTCCTGATCAAAAAAGCCAATCAGACCAATGTCATATTTTGTATGGCGAAGCCGTACCGATGACAAAAACATCCCATGTTATTCCTATGGGAAAATCGCAAAATATCTAAAATTTGCAAATTTTTTTACTACGTACTTTTACAAACTCCTCGGGCGTAAGTCCGACCAAGGTGAAATTTGGTGAAAATCATCCTGAGAGGTGGGGCACCAAAATTTATCCAAATTTCTTGGATAAGTATTATGTCTCCTTGCGGCAAAGCTGCCCATAATTGTATAAATAACAGAAACATCCTATGTTATTCCAATGGGAAACTGGATAAAGCTCTCAAATTTACACTATGTACTTTTACAAACTCCTCCCCGGCGTGAGCCCGACCATCCTCAAATTTGGTGAAAATGATCTTAAGGAGTTGGACATCAAAAGTTATCCAAGATTTTAGTACAAGCATTACTGTGTTTGACCAAATTTTAGCCATATTCAGCGAAATATGAGAAGTAGGAGGCGGCGATAGCGCCATGGATTTGGCAGCTGGTATTTTATGAGGAGGGAAATTGTTGCCTCTTGCATTCCGGGGCGGTGGCGTGGCACGGGCGAGGGACGATCATTGTCGCTTGTGGCTATATTTTGTATTGTTATTGACCTTTGAACATTTTCTCAAGCATCTTTACTTTGACATCTCATGTTTAAGAGCGGCTGGGGGCCATACTAGAATCAGACAAACGGGACCTGTCAGCCGAGGGTAAACCTCAGACCTGCTCTAAAGACAACACAAGCATCAGTAGCTTGTGCTGTGGAGCCAAAGTACTAGCTAAGAACAACAACAATTTGTAAGCGATTGCAATGGAACCTTACTTTTCATTTTACAATGATTTTGGATTGGTTAAATCAATGCTTTACACTGTGGCTTGGAGAGAAGGAAACCATTTCTTACCGCTTTTCTCCAAAACTTGTAAACGCCGAGCTCAGCTTATAAGTGTTCAGTCTAGCTTTTTATGTGCTTGCAGTGCGGAGCGGAGGGGACCTTCGGCAATAGCTGTATAAACATGTGCCTGATCAAAAATTGGCCTTACGGACAAAATTAATGGGATTTTGTGGACAATATTTGGAGTGTTTTTAAATATCGGCCTAAAAATATCTACTGGCCGATATATCGGTCAATCTCTACTTAATGCCAAGATTTGAGGCCTTATTTTGGTGAAAGGATATTCTCCACCAGAGGTAGTGAAGATCTAGGGGTAATGAATGGCAAGAGAATACACTGTGTAGATTGCAAACTAAATCTAAATAATCTGGACATCTGATACACTTTTTGTCTTCTAAGATAATAAAAAAAACTTCTCTGGAAACGTTATGCTTAAATGGAAAAAAATATATATCATAAAACCCTTTACATATGTTTACTAATATAGAGAGTTAAAATGTTGTGGTCTTGATAAAATAGTGAAAAAAGTTGTACTCAAACTAAAGTGAAGTTGTTGTACATGCGGAACAGTCAGTGCAGTAACAGATCTTTGAGCTGTTACATAGTAACAGTAAACAAGGCAAAAAATGAGACGTACCAAGATGTTTTCACTTGGTTAAGCATTTAGCCCTAGTTAACCTTGAGTAACCTTTATCACAACACACAGGTCTAATATCCTAAGGGAATGGGTAATTTTATTCTATTTATTTTTTCTTCTATCCCCTCTCCACTCCCCCTAAATCGGGTCATTTGTGTGCATGTGGTCCTGGACTAATGATGGGCACAGAGGAAGTATGCGCTAAGCCAGGGGTCACCAACCTGGTGCTTGCGGGCTCCTGGGCGCCTCTTTGGACCTTTCTCCATCACCCATGTGAACCTGTTCAAAATATAGGACAGCTCAACCAAAGCTTTGTGTTTCACCAAAAACTCTGCTTGGCCATTATATTTGAGAGCAACAGATCAGACAGCTACATGTCACTTTAAACATTTTTTTTACAATACACCCAGTAATCAAACCAGTAAAGTTGCCATGCAGACTGGAGTGGCTTCCTGCTCCAGATGCCAGCATCTAGTGGACAAAGGTGGAACTATGATTCTTCATAAATTCACTGTGGTTTGTAACACTCCTCATCAAAATGGGACAGCGGAGAGGAACTGACGCACACTTTTTGTGCCATAAGAGCTGTGCCCTTATGCCGCTAAAATTACCACAGGTGTTGCTGTAAAAGAACAGGAGAGACACCTATTTTCTTTGTCAAAAAGTTCAGACATTGTGGTGTATGAGCAAAACAAGAAAAAGTTCATCCAAAGGGCTGAAAGTGAATTTTTGTTGATTTTGATCATCATTCACTAGCTTATTTGGTTTATTTTCCTGAGACAAATGAGGTTTAAAAACACAGACTGGTAGACTGGTGGACAAGTAGAGTTCAGAAGAAAAAGAGAGGAAGGGAGAAGAGAGTGACCAGCAGAGAGAGTGGAGGCAAAACGGTTTTATGTGGTAGCAGTGTGTAGTATTGTTGTAAGTGGTAAGCAGAAGGAGAGGGATTCTTGTGAATTTTCAGTTGAAATAAAATAATTTAGAAGGTTTTTCCAGATGGTAATGTTTATGTTTGATTTCCAGCTCATGAGGATAGTTCATCTCCACCTTGAACTGCCACCTTACTGTGGTGGGGGAGTCTGTGTGCCCGAATGATCCTAGGAGCTATGTTGCCCGGGGCATTATGCCTCTGGTAGGGTCTCCCATGGCAAACAGGTCCTAGGTGACGGGTCAGACTAAGTGCAGTTCAACAAACCCTTATGGACTGTTTAATATCAAGGACCATGACGTCGCCCGGTATGTCGCAGCCCCCACCCTGGAGCCAGGCCTGGGGTTGGGGCTCGTATGCGAGCGCCTGGTGGCCAGGCCTTTACCCACGGGGCCCAGCCGGGCTCAGCCTGAAATGACGATGTGGGTCCGACCTCCTGTGGGCTCAACACCTGTAGAGGTAACCGTAGGGGTTGGGTGCGAAGAGGACTGGGCGGTAGCCGAGGCTGGGTACCTCGATGACCCAGTCCACGGACCCAGCATCTAGCTGTCCACCTCTCTGGCGGGTAAGGAGCCTGAGCTTGTGCCGGAGGTCGAGCGTTACCGACTAGATATAGTCTACCTGACATCTATGCACAGCTCGGGCTCTGGAACCCGTCTCCTCGAGAGAGGCTTGACTCTCCATTTCTCTGGCAGTTGCCTGCCGGGAGAGACGGCACCCATAGGCACACATAGCACCACAGCTCAGCCGTCACGTGTTGTTGTTGACCCCAGTGAACGAGAGTGTCGCGTCCCTGCGCCTTAGGGTCAGACACAGGTCTCTCACTGTTGTATCGGCCTATGGGCCGAACAGCAGTGCAGAGTACCAGGCCTTCTTGTCCCTGGGAGGGGTACTGGACAGTGCACCGACTGGAGACTCCAACGCCCACGTGGGCAATGACAGTGACACCTGGAGGGGGGTGATTAGGAGGAACAGCCTCCCTGATCTGAACCCGGGCAGCGTTCAGTTATTGGACTTCTGTGCTAGTCACAGTTTGTCCATAACTAACACCATAGTCGAGCACAAGGGTGTCCATCAGTGCCCGTGGAACCAGTATACCCTAGGCTGGAGGTCAATGATCGACTTTGTTGTTGTGTCATTTGACCCCCGGCCGCGTGTCTTGGGCACTTGGGTAAAGAGAGGGGCGGAGCTGTCAACCGATCACCACCTGGTGGTGAGTTGGATCCGCTGGCTTGTTGAGAACGTCTGGCGGAGCCCTCTGTCAGCAGGGTCTTCAACTCGCACCTCCGGGAGAGCTTCTCCGGGGGAGGCTGGGGACATTAAGTCCGAGTGGACCATGTTCTCTACCTCCATTGTCGATGCGGCGGCTCGTAGCTGTGGTCGCAAGGTCTGGTGCCTGTCGCGGCAGCAAAAAATGAAGCCAAAACCCGGTGGTGGAAGCCAGAGGTAAGGGATGCCGTCAGGTTAAAGAAGGAGTTCTATCAGGCTTTGTTGGCTTGTGGGACTCCTGAAGCAGCTGACAGGTACCAACAGGCCAAGCGTACCGCAGCCTGTGCGGTTGAAGAGGGCTGCGGTCATCACTGGCTGAGAACTGGAAAAAGGCCATGAGAGATTAAATGACTCCAGTTAAAGAAAATGACACCTCCTCACTTGTACCTACAATAAATAATAAGGCAAACTATTGCTAACCTCCAGAAATCACAGATTTCACAGACACAACTGGCTTAATACTCCAACACATAACTAGATAGGTCCAGAACAACCTTGTCTGGTTTTTCCATTTGTTAATGACTCATTTGCATATTTATTTGATTGTTTGTTAATGAAGAAATCTCCATAACCCACTGTTGGTAAAGTGTTTGGTTCTTGGAAAAATTCGGATTAACTAACTTCAATTATAAATAATAATCACAACTGTACAATTGTTTATTTATAATTATGATTTTGATAATTGATTATGAGAATCGTTGGTCCCCCATAAATACATAAATGAACCTTCCCAGACACTGTGAGCTTTGTGGCAAGCTTTAAGTTTTAATCGAATTCCTTTATCAATATTACCATTACCTCTCTCACACCCTCTCATGTTTAGAAGGTTGGAAGGGCATGATATAGCACCACATGTTTGGTGTGAGAAGATTAAGAAATACACTTTTAAATATTTACTACATATTGTTATCAGATGGTAGACAATGGGGGGAAGGTGAGTGCGTGCTCTCAAATACAATGATATGGGAAATTAAACTTACAAAGTCAGGTACCAGAAGGTATTCAGCTAAGCCAGAGAATGGTGTGCAACGGCTGTGCAAGTTGAACAAATCAATCTATGGCCTTAAACAGTGCATAGAGCAGATTAGAAATTGTAACATTATGCTTTATGATTTCTTGCTTGAGAAAAACTTTGTGCAGTTGTGGCTACAACTAATGACACATGTTCAAGAGATCAAGGAAGAACTGAAAACAAAATTGAAACTGAAAGACCTTGGGCAACTTACCCATTTTTTAGGGGTTGATTTCACATCAAAATGTACTTGGTGTAATTCCTCATTTGTCCAGGAGTGTTCCATCATAGAATCTGAACACTTCCATCCGAAAGTCATTCAGCATCTGCGGAAATGGTCTTCCAACGCCGATATTTATGCTACTCTGAGATAAGCAAGCCTGGTCTCCAGGGAGAAGTTCCCTTAGCTAATCTATTTGTTTACGCAGCCTAGTAAACAAAGTTTAGTTGCGAGATGATTTCAAGATCAAATTTGAATAAATATGATCTTGAATTTGCTCCATTTTTAAAATTAAAAATCTTTTAGTGAAATAGGTCTAATAAGAGACAATAAACTATTCAAATAACCAATATCAAACCAGGGCTGCACGGTGGCAGAATGGCTAGAGCTCCTGCCTCCCAATAAGACTGGTCTGATGCCCATGGGTTCAAAACACTATTGTAGATCACTGGTAGGTTAAATCACAATTTCTGCTCAGAGAGCGATTCTCTCTTTTCAGTAAAATGGCTTCCCTCACTCCTCTTTCAAACAAATTAATCTTCATGCTTTAAAGGTCCCATAACATGCAAAATCGACTTTTCAGAGGTTTTAACCTTCCTACAGTGCTATTTGGGCCTCGTATGTGTGCCCAAAGTGGTTTTTTGATTGATTCCCGCATGCTTTCGCTAGAGAACTGTCTTTTTTGTCCCCCTCGGCTGAGCAGGCAGACGGGGGCTCATCCCATGGATGACGCGGCTTCCCATGGATGACGCGGTGTTTAAGCCACGCCTCCAGGAAGCGCGCAGCCGCAGAATAAAAACAGCTAATGCTAATGCTACACAGTAATTACACGATGGATACGACAGATTGAAGAGTTAGCTTGTTATTCACCAAACGGCAGCGTCCGTCGTCGAGGTACTGGAGCACGTCAAACTCCAGGTCAGATCCAGGACGTAGGACTCAGCACGACGCACCGTCAGGACGGATAAAAGGTTTATTCCCGTGTTTGTGTATCGCTGTTTACCGGAGCACACGGCGCATGCGCACTATCTCCGCTCTAGGCTTCGGCACGAGTTGGGCGGGGGAGGCGCGCGAGTTGGGCGGGGGAGGCAGCCTGCTCTCTGTTCGGGGGGGTCAGATCTCAGAGTGAGCCGTTTGCTTTTGCAAGGAGGGGGGCCAGTCCAAGAAATGGGTGTTTTTTGGAAACTGTTATGTTATGGATATTACACAACGCAAAATTTTATCAACAAAGCCCTTAGAATAGACTGTGTAAAGGGCAAAATAGCAGAATATGGGACCTTTAAATCTTCACCTCACTGTCTTCAAACAAGCGAAGGTCCACCAGCCGAGTGGGATCCATTGTGAGAGTTCATCCAGCCCAGCTCACCACAAGTGACCCCATTGGTTGCATGTCTGTAACAAAAAGATTTTACCTTTGGGGCTGAATAAAAGTAATTCTGATTTAGATTCTAAAAAGCCCTCTCTCGAGGTGTTTCTGGTTTAGTAAAAGGCTATGATTTGACATGTGCTCCGTATCTGTCTCACAGCAGCTAACTCTGGTCCATGGATTCAGACTGCTCTGGATGATGGCTTCTGCTTTTACTTTCACCTGAACAAACTGGAAGGCAGCTGGGACACACCACTGGGATTCAGGCCCAGCTCCTTGTTCCTCAGCCGCAGTGACATCCAGGTGAGAATCTACAGCTACCACCTGGACTGCTCTGCTTTGTGTGGTATCCCCTAAGGATGGACTATATATGTTGATATCTAGAGATTTTTTAATATTGTATCAATTCAATGTTGTCTGTGTCCATGTGTCATTGTCTGTTTGTTTGGGCACTAGTCCATTGTGTTTTAAACAGATTAGTGAGGTACAATGCATTTTTTCATTGCTGTGCATGTGGCAAAAGATGCCTTTGAATTGAATTTGAAATGCTAGTCCAGTGAAGCTAAAGACGTGGCTACATCTTTAATCATACAAATACTACAAATGTCTTCAACTTCAACTTTACAAGCACTTCAATATGTATCCTTGGCTGGAAATATTGATATTGAAAAACTGGCTCGAAACATGCATATGGGACCACATAACCTCCTGATTTGTCTCCTCCAGTCTGTGGTGAGCAGTGCATCGGCTGAGCATACCCGCAGCGTTCAGTGGAAAAACAGTGAGAGGCTGGTTGTGCGTTTACAGGCTGCTGCCAGAGGTTTCCTCCTGAGGAGACGGCTACGCATGAGATGGGTGTACTTTATGGACAACATTTCTGGTGTTGTCACTTTACAGGTAAAAATTTAAATTCATATCCTGTCCACAAGAGACAAGAGAAACACTCTGTTCGTGTCAAAAGAAACATGGCAGAATAACGCCCCAAAAGAAGCAGGATGGATTCTTGCACAATAAGCAAGTGAAGCCTTATACTCGAAATTTGAGATAAAAGAAGTTATAGATTTGGTTCTGAATCTTACGGGGAGATTCTGAAGATATGTCTTTTGCATTTGAGAGACACATGCTACAAATTAGTAGAGTAGGTCATCCAAAATTGGATGGTTGTCTGATGTTTCCTATGGTGTGTTTCAAGACACTCCTGCATTCAAAGCAAAAGTAGGAGGGATGGTCTCCCCTGGAGAGGTTGTGTATGTCTTACACAAAAAGTCTGTAATGCAGCTCTATGTCTATGGTCCGGCATTTTCTTCTCCCCACCCAATCCTTCAATTGGTCAGCTTCAGTCACACAGAGTGACAGGAGCATTTCCATTGAAGCTCTAGTTACCTTTTAAGGCGTGTGTGATGTGTGTGTACATAAAATCTAATTGAAACTGATAGAGTCCCAATCAAAAGTTTTAGACCAGTTGAATAAATGACAAAAGTCACATTTTACATCACTGGATCTTAACAAGGTTCCAAGTGTAGCGTCAATATGCAACAAGAAATGGGACTGAGACAAAAAAAAAAGTTTCAGTTAACATTTTATTGGAACAAAAATGTAACTGTAATAGGCTGTTCTGCAGCTGATCAAAGGTTTAGGACCACATGCCTTTAAAAGCACAAATATGTGCAAAAATGCGGTTTCAGTGTCATTTTCTGTCAGGTATTCACACTGTCATGACATTCTGATGGCAAAGGCAAAAAAACCTCTCTCGCTCCCTTTTTGGATGTAGTCGGGTTGTTGAGTTGCATTAGCAGGGCCCATCGCTGCTGAGGTAAGACATTAATTTTGAATTTTCTTTTAAAATCCTGAGGGTCAAAAAAATTACACTAGCTCTGAGCTGGAGGATCCGATTGGGTGTCTGTCAAGACACTGGACGCTTCTCGACCCAAATTAAGGCCGTTACTGGTGCCGACTTTCAGACCAAAAACCATCAGATGACATCTGTAACTAAAACGCTTCAAAAACAAGAAACGTCTACAAAGGTCTTGTCTCATTAAACGCCACAGAACTGCAGCTTGTACTTTACAAGAGACACCAAACATGGGCTATTGAAAGGTGGAAGTTCTACACGCCAGTGTGGAGGGGGAGCCGTAATGATCTGGGGTGCTTTTTCCTTACAATGGAACAATGGAGCTCCAGGTGTTGTAGGTCAAATGACCGCTGGCTCTGTGCAGATGTTGCAGAGAGCATCCCTCATGACTGAGGCCCCCGTCTGTGGAACCACTGGGTTTTTCAACAGGACAACGCTGCAATTCACAAAGCCCGCAGGACAAAGGACTTCTTCAGGAGAATAACATCACTCAAGTTTACAAAAATGGACAACAGACAAATAGACAACAGTTCCAGACAGCAGATGCCCTTCATGAGGCTGTCTTGACCACTTGGAGAAATGTTCCCACTCATCTCCTGGAAACTATTACATCAAGCACATCGCAACCAATTTTTGAAGTGATCAACAATAATTGTGGCGCTACTCATTACTGAGTTCATGTTTCAGACTTTGATTTCTGTTCGTGGGGCTTTCGGCCTCACGAACAGAAAGTTTTTTATTTTATTTTTTTTATTTTTTTTGAGGTGTGGTCCTAAACCTTTGATCAGCTTATTTGAGTTTAATTTTTGTTTGTTTTGTTTTTTTTGGTCTCACTCCCATTTCTTGGGGCTTATTTAAGCTCTTCTTGGAACCTTGGAAACTTTTGCCATTTATTCAGCTGATCTTAAACTTTTGTTTGGGACTGTACTTCTCTTTGTAAGTTGGTTTGGCAGTGTGCCTCTTGCTTTTCACTTGCTAAACGGGCTCCATTTGTCTGCAAAACGCACTTGATATAGTATATAGTATATACAGTATAGAACAAAACCGTGGTGGATTCCTTTCAAAAGTCACGTGACAAGCCCAGCTGCTCTCTTTGGCTGGAGCATGTTGCTCTGTGATATATCCAGATCTTTTCCCGTCTACTCTGAGTTCAGTCATGACCATGATCTTTTCAACTGGTTCTGTTGCTGCTGAGGATCATTTAAAGTTCACAAACTGGTCTGTCAAAACTATACTTTACTGCAGTGCTTCTCAAACTAGGGGTCGGGACCCCAATGTGTGTTGCGAAATGATTTCCGGGGATCCTCAGATGTTGGGGAAAAATTGATACAATAGTCTTAAACAAGGCTTGACGCCCTTCAAATGCAGTGGTAAATATAGATTCCTATTTGTCGGCCTATCAGCGTCATTTTTCTAGGTCTATATTCTCAAAATAAAATCAAACATTAGATATAAGGCTCATTTATCACTTTGCGTGTCGCCTATTTTTTGTGTTTAGGGGTCGTGAATGTGAACTATTGTTATTTTCGGGGTCACGACTGAAAAAGTTTGAGAACCACTGCTTTATTGTATACTGAGTCAGTATTAACTTGTGATGTACTACTGTATTTACAGTAGGTTTATTCAGTTCAATTCAACTTTATTCCGGACTAAAGGTCAATTTTCAAAACAGACAAACTTAAGTACAAAAGTACATAATTAAGTTTTAAAAAGACAGCTGTACCAATGTTTTCACATATTGGACTGGTATTATATAGGACTGCATCCTACACTAGTGAGCGACAACATTCTTTGACTTCAGTCTTTAGATAAAATTGTATATAAGAGTTCTTAGAACTGCTTGTACACATGCAGAGACAAACATCTCAGGACTTCCCCAGGAACACCCAAAAAGTGTTTCCCTTTGCAAACTGGCAGTGTACAAAAGGAGTATAGGATTTAAACAGTGTAACATTCACATTATCAGTACAAGAACCAAACTTGCACTTAAGAGTATTTGCCTAAGCATACAACATTCTACAATGTCTATTGGATAAATATCTTCACCATATGCCATATCTGCAGTGATGATATGCCTAAGATATTTCATTTTAGTTGTGACATGCAACATGCAAACATTTGACAGGCAAAAATTAGGATAATTCATGTCTTTGTCCTCTTTGGTCCTACAGATCATGACCATACTCTTTGTGCATTATAGTTAATGTCTTGCTTCACACCATAATCTGAACAGAATCTAATAATCTGTCATCTGCATACATTATATGATTCAAGACAATATTTCCGGCCACACAACCCGTTTTACATATTTTGAGCTTCGCTGACAGTTCATCCATAGAAATTAAATAAATCTTGAGACAGAATTGCCCCCTGCCTGACCCCATTCCTGTCTCTAAATGATTGAGACACACTGCTTCCCCATTCGATCTGCATAGCTTTGTTGTGCATACCAGTAGGTTAAAACATGCACAATATATCACAATATAACACCTTTTTAAATATATTTCATAGATGATTTCTGGTGATTCACCCAGTCAAATTGCTTTAGATCAGCGTGGGGCAAACTGAGGCACGGGGGCCACATGCGGCCCTTTTGAAATTTTGATCTGGCCCGCAAAGCATTAATACATTTTTTTTATTTGTGTTTTGTGTTTATTGAGACACATCTAAAAAAACTTAAAACTGCAACAACGTTCGTCTTATTTAGTTACATCCACAATATTTTCTTCCTAAAGACAATTAATTACGAGATTTATTTACCTTGTTGACATGTTTTGGCTGCTTAACTTCATCTTCAGAACTGTCACCAGCGTTGGTGATGTGTCACTTTCAGCTGATTTTGACTTTCCTGAGGCGTGGTCAGGATGATGAGTTCTGCCTCTTTGCCTTCCTCTCTAAAATAGTGAGATCCTGTCCAGCAGGATCATTTCACCGACAAGCTATTGGTTTATAATTTTCAGAACTACCAACCTTCTCAGCCTTATCTTACAACGCCGTTGTGTCCTTGGGCAGGACACTTAACCCACCTTGCCCCCAGTGTCTGCGTACACTGGTGTATGAATGTGTGAGTGGATGGGTGACTGGTTCCTTGATGTACAGTGCTTTGAGTGCCTTAAAAAAGGTAGAAAAGCGCTATATAAATGTGACCATTTACCATTTTTATCTTTGATGACAGGGACCAACTACACAGTTAACATAGTCAGGTAAAAATTCATAAACAAGAAAAGCTGTGAGGCATATGGAAAGCAGCAGTGCTAACCTCACACTTGCAAATGTTATATGCTCAGCTAAAACACCATCCTGTCCACAGGCCTTGTTATTACAGTTTAGTTACAGCTTTAAGGGCTTCGTGTGACAGGATTACATATGCATGGTCAACACACTTCACCATACAAGACTCACTCTGAAACACAGTTAAGTAATCTGCTGTGGCGCTGACGCCGCAACTCCAAAATGTTATCAGTGCCAGAGACGCCATCAATTTATTTAGTTTATCAAGTGTTGCCAAAAATGTGTTGAAAAGTGAATCTTTGCGTTTATTAGCATCCTATACTTGCTGACTTCTGGTCTAATAAGTAGAGCTAGGGCATGTATATCAAAATACCATTGTGGTAAATTGGTTGGTACCGTTAATACAGACTCTGTGTAAAGTATAGTTTTCAAACACTTACCAGTTTGTGAACTTTAAATAATCCTCAGCAGCAGTACAACCAGTTTGAAGGATCACGCTCGTGACTGAACACAAAGTGTAGATGGTACAAGATCTGGACACATCAAAGGGCAACATGGCAGACCTGCTTCAGCCAATGAGAGCAGTTTGGGCTTGTCACATGACTTTTGGCAGTAATCCATCATGGTTGTGTTCTGCAAATATATCCAGTGCGTTTTGCAGACAAATGGAGCCTGTTTTGTAAGTGCAAAGTAAGAGGCACCTTCTGCTGCCAGAACAACTTACAAGGAGAAGTGTTTTAAATTTGAGTGGAGCAAGTTACATTTGCAAATCACAACACATTTGTACAAATGAAAAACACATTTACACAAATAAAAAACACATGTACAGATGTAGATGACTATATTTGCAAAAAAATATAATAAATTATTTGTACAAATCAAAAAACTTTGTAATGATTAAAATGCATATATTTGCAAACCCAAACACATCTGTACAAACCTTTTTGCACATTTATATATTTTAAAGAACGTATTTGTACAAAAACACCAAATAATATTTGTACAAAGCTATATGTATATTTGTACAAATCCAAAAACTAATTTCTACAGGTTAAAGTGGCCATATATGCAAATCGGAACGCATTTGCTCAAATCATTTTGCATATTTGCAAAACACAAAACACATTACATTTGCTAAATATTTGAATAACTCTTTTGGCAAGAATTTGGCCTCATAATGAGCAATCTCATGAAATGCATTTATGCTTCGGAACAAAATAGCAACTGTATTTGGTCTTAAATAAGGACTTTTATCTTTTCACAAACTCCTGCTCTCCATGCACGCTCTTGTCTAGCTCCTTGGACCTCTGCAGCTAAGGCTGCTCGATTATGGCCAAAATTATAATGACGATTATTTCTCGCATTATTCATCACAATTATTTCAAAAAATTACTTCTTTATTGCCAAAATTATTCTGTAGAGAAAATATAGATATAAATCTTTTTTATTCATGTTTTGGCAAAAATATTTATAACTTGGGATTCTGCAGTTAATTATATTTTCATTTACATCTTTTTTATAGTAATAATTGAAATCAATATTATGTATATTATTAATTGCACAGCCCTATCCACAGCCCTGCGGATTGGACTTGAGCGGAGTCTGTGCCCGAGGTATTTGTGGCAGCAGAGCACAGCACAGCTGCATTTAGTGGAATCAGTCACTAGCTATTCTTAGTGCTCTGAGCTAACTGTTTTGAACTGAAGAACTTGTATAATTTTACTCAAATTGTGTGTGTAGTCCCACTGGAGGAGGTTCATTACTCAGAGGTCGTATCGCTGGCGGCTGCAGTACCTCTATGTGAACTGGAGAGCTGTTGTGAAGGTGAGCTATACTTTTTTTCTGTAGTATGTACGTGTTCACTATTAATTAATATGCTATATATACTATAATCACAACTGAATGTGTGTTGCCTGTGCCTTAACCAGCAGATAGAAACACTGGTTGCACCAACATTGATCAGTGATTTACTGCAGGTGCTGGGCTTAGGCAGGCTTAAACCTACTGGATTTAGGCTTTGGAACTGGCAACCCAAATTAAAACAGTGTGGACGTTGTGTCAATAACAATTTTGCATCCTTTGCCTCATATGCAGTTCAACATTTCTCCTTTGCATAATGTTGTTGATTGTGGTCTGTGGAATGTTGGTCCACTCTTCTTCAGTGGCTGTGCGAAGTTATTGGATACTAGGGACTGGAACATGCTGTCGTATGCGCTGCTCCAGAGCATCCCATACATGTTCAATGATTGACCGGTGTCCGGTAAGTATGGTGACCATACAAGAACGGGGGTATTTTCCCGCTCCAGACATGAACATCCTTAGTTGAATGATCAGATCCTCTGACCCGCAGTTTGGCGGTGCAATTTCAGCTCCTACAGATGAATACTGCTGTTGTGTCCTTGGGCAAGACACGTCTACCTTGCCCCCAGTCTGTGTACACTGGCGTATGAATGTGTGAGTGAATGCGTGACTGGTTCCTTGATGTAAAGCGCTTTGAGTGCCTTGAAAGGTAGAAATGTTTACCATTTTGCTTCCAGGAACTGTGTACAAATCCTTGCAACATGGGGTTGCGCTTTACAGCTGCAACATGAGCTGATAGGTGTGGATGAATGGCACAACAATGGGGCTCAGGATCTTCATGCCATCAATCAAAATGCCATCAATAAAATGCACCTGTGTTTGTTGCCCTGCACACTGAAAACTGGGATTAATCTGTGAAGAGAACACCTCTCTAACATGCTAGACGCCCTCTCAAGTCGATTACGATGACTTACTTCAGTCAGGCCTAGACCCCGACAAGCATGCAGATGAGCTTCCCTGAGATAGTTCTAGAGATGATGTAAAGTGATTGTTGCGGCAGCTGTCCGGTTGGCTGGTCTCAGATGATCTTGGAGATGGACATGCTTTACGTGGAGGTCCTGGCCTGATGTGATTACTCGTGGTCTGCGGTTTTGAGGCCGATTGGATGTACTGCCAAATTCTGTGAAACTCCTTTGGAGATGGCTTATGGTAGAGAAATTAATATCCAATGCACAGGCAAAAGCTCTGGTGGACATTCCTGCAGTCCAATTGCACATTCCCTCAAATCTTGTGACATCTGTGGTATTGTGCCGTGTGATAAAACTGAACATTTGAGAGTGTTCTTTTATTGTGGCAAGCCGAAAAGCCAATGGACACCAAAGCGCAGGGGCCAAGGTGCATCATCTGACACGCGTCAAACACATGCGTTAAGACTCCCCTGAAAAAGAGATGCTAGATCTGAGTGGGATCTTCCGAGTTAAATAAAGGTTAATAAGCTTTAGTACTTTAAAATCTGCTGGTTTAGACATATTTTTGTCTTTTTCCCAGCTTATGTTTTCTTGAGCCAGTGGCAATATCTAAGTACAACTACTTGGTGCGCAATCTTTCTCCAATCTCGTCCTCAAATCATGCCACATGGTTTTGTCCAGTGAAGCCTTTGGGAATATTAAGTGTGACATCACACACAGCATATTCCTCACTTCCAAGGTCTAAGCTGCTGTGGCAATTTCACAGCTGATTTTGTTTTGTTTTTGATACTATGCCATAGTCTGTGCATTGATTACTGATATAGTTGAACAAAACTGAGCAAAGAGGACAGAGAAGCTTTACTTTAATTGATTTCCGTTGGATAAGACTAAAGAATAAGTGGCTTGAATTGATAAGGTGAGTTTATGTTAGGCTAACAGCATATGTTGCATATTTTATCAGTGGTAACCTTAATTAACTTTTTTTACTCTTGTAACAAAGGCCTGGATAGAGAAGTGTTGCAGATATGGTACTATTAAATTATATAAAAGAAAGGATTAGGCAGACAGGCGCTCCTAAAGGTGCATTGCGATGTAGTTAGCTACTGTTTCGTTACTAAAAAACATGAAAACCAGAGCTAGTTCATGATAAACTGTTTACAGTGCTCCAAAGTTATTGCTCATTCACCTACTTCAGTACAAGCATCCATATTATTCACTCCAATGAGTTTGTAAGCGCTTTCCACTAGGGCTGTAGTCGACTAAAGACAATTTTGGTCAACTAAAGACCTGCTCTATCGACCGACTAGTCGACTAAAAGGGGGTCTGGCAAAAATATATAAAATGAAATATCTCCGCGTATCTGACCCAAACTGCACTCAGAAGACTGAAACTGCATAGGAGTTCATGCAAAAATAACAGTTTATACATAAAAGTACTCCTAAACAGTGTATTTTATTTGTTAGAGATACAGATTTACTCCAAAATCTTCAGCTGACTCACTCAAAATCTTGTCGTTTTTGCTGTTTATGCTACATACATATGTTAAATGCAAATAAAATAATTAGTCGACTAATAAAAATTTTGGTCGACTAAGACACCATCGACCGACTAAAGGATTACACTTACCTACTTTCCACTACTTTCAGAGCAGAGTTTACCATTACAGTAAAGCTTGCAACAACTAGCATGCTAACGGCACACTACCGTTTTTTTTTTTGTTTTTGTTTTTTTGTGGGACAGTAAAACGCTCTATTATTAGACGCAGACACAACACAACGGTCTCACAGAGCTGCTTCTACAATATATCTATACTGGGACAACATGGATTATACTTTATTACAGGAAAAAATCAAAAACAATCATCGACAGATGCAGAGGACCCGGAAGAGAGAAATATGCTGTGTGTGACGTCATCGCTTCATCCCATAGAGCTCCTGTGGTATCCCAGCATGCACCACGTAACTCCACACTTGGCAGGGATGGTAGCAGAGAATCAGTTCATGATAGACATGTGACCTGTACATCAGTGGTTCCCAACCTTTTTTCCTTGAAGCCCCCCCGTGTGAACCCAGCCAAAGCTGGGCCCCTGACAAATGCATCACATGATAAAATTATTACTGAGAAGCATTTATTCCAAACACATATACACCAGTTATGTTTTTTCTGTTTACACGTCCAATTTCCAATCATTTGTTTGGAATTTTGACTGTTTAATTTGCACAAATTTTTACTTTAACGACCTGACCCTCCCATCAGGCATAGCTCTGGGGAGCCCCTGAAATCTCAGGCGCCCACCCTCGGGGTCCCTGCCCCCAGGTTGGGAACCACTGCTGTACGCCACCCGCAGTCCTTTTGATTCTGGTCGCTATTGTAAACCAATGTAAACTCCAAAGAAAATCTGCATAAACTGCTCAAATATCAGAACAATCCTAATCTTTACTGTCAGTTATGGTGCTGACAATTATATAACATCTGACAACAAAAGTACAGCTGCATTTTAAAAATGTAGGTTTAACTGCTTTGTAGTGAGTTATGTAGAAAATACTAATAAACAATTAGCCTTTTTGATTAGCACAGGTCAAACGTAATGGACTTTAAGGAATCTTCTGACAACTGAAACATGGCTTGTAAGTATCAGAAACATTCCCTGGGTGCAATAATTGTGCTGCATTAAGTTTTACGTTTTTTGTGTAATTTTTAGGAATTTTACTTTGATGAAGGTCTTTGCCAGTTTTAACTCTGTAAAGTCGTGAAAAAGCCGTTCAAAAACCCAACATTTGCACTGACTGCTCTAAGAGGCTAAAACCAACACATTTCTGGCAACGTTTTTAAGATAAATTTGCGTTAAATAAAATAGAAAAGTACAAAAAGTAAACACACACCGCTTCCTGTAGAAACAGTATGTCTCTGACCAGCTGCAATTTAACTCTGTTCTTGATATGGGATGTATGTTGGCATAAAACTATTTGCATTGAAACTACTGGCGTCGGCAAACTCTATTGGAGTTTGAAACATTGTGGATTGTTTTTTTTGTTCACCGGGTGTAGTAATGATCAAGGGCTGAAGAAAGACACAGCATTTTCCTGTTTATTTTTTTGTTTTTGTTTATAAAGCTCCAGAGAAGTGGATTTTTGCAACTAAATGGACTTTAGTGAGTCAAGCCTCTCATTAATTAAGCTACAAATACTCCAGCATTAATTTGGGTTTTCATTTGGGAAAATATTTATCATCATCATAACAGGTGAAACATGAGTATCTGTAAACGTTATATCTGTGGAGTTTTATATTGAAGTGCATTTCTCACAAACATCTCCTGGGACACTTTGATGATACTGGAAGGTGGGAAGGGGAATCATAGATTTTTCAGATTTAGGGCACAATCTATGCGATCTAAACTTTTAAAAAGCACATCCGTGCCACTTGGCATTAGGGTTGCTAATGAACAGAGAAACTAGCTTTAGAGTTAATCTATGGATCTTTTCAAAGGAAATTTTAATATTTTTGGTCATCATAAACATTTTGAAGAATGTCAATATTTATCTAAATTTACATTTGTTTATTCTTGTGTGTGGTTATGGGATTGTTAAGTGATGACGTCACACACAGCATATTTCTTGTTTATGGGTCCAAGGTGCAGCTATTAGCTGATTGTGAAAATATCCATTAGTTTAGGAAAAACAGTTTTGTTCAAGTACAGATATAACCTATGCATTCCAATTTCCAACGGTTACTAGGGTTACTTTTAGTCTTTCGTACAACGGGGCATGAAAAAAGAGAGATAATGGATTTGGCACATTTACCGTTACAGACAGTTAACAGGCTTTTCAGAGTCACAGGTCAAGTATTTCAGTTTGTGGCTGTCGTTAAGCTCATTAAACAACCTAGATCCATGCGTTAAGTAGTTTTAAAGCACTTTTAGAAAAGTCACTTGACCAACACAACTGCTGTGTCATTTGTGTCAGAAGCACTGAGGCTTCTTATCCAGAGCGAGCCGCGCATGGCTCAAATCTGTCCGTTTATCAGCTGTGAACCACAAAGAAAAAGGTTTCTCCTTTCTGTGCTGAATTTGAGACGCAATACTGCAAGCTTAATATCCATTTTACTATCATTGTCATTCACTTCAGTCATTGTATCACTTATACTGTATTATAGCCTACTTTATTGTACAATAGGCAATAGAGAATTAATAATTTATGAATGAACAAGCCCAGTGTTGCGTTATTGTGTCTTCATAAAATGCAGTTTAGACCACCAAATGGCACAATAGAATACACCAACACATGGTCAACGCCATGTCAACACATTATGGGAAATGTGTAACACACATCTTGATGCGTTATCTACCCATTACTGGTGGGTGCACGAGCGCTATGGTTCAAAAAATCTTCTCAAACTTTGATCATGTTTTTTTAATAACGTGCAATGCAATTCAGTGTGATTAATCATATATCAAAACGTGATTTTAAAATGTTTTTACTGATCAATAGCACTAGGATACATAGTGATATAATTTAGATGTTTGTTGTTCATTTCTAAATATATTCATGTTTGAGCGATAGTATACTTGTGTAGACAGAGGCACACACATCCAAGACTGCTGAGCTTGTGTGATGGGTCCTAAACGTTAAGCATAAAGCAAATTTTTGCACATTTCTGTTGTATTTCCATATTATCGTGTGAATTTTTTTCATCACTATATTTTGGTTTATTTCATTTACTATAGCTCTAACCCTGTATATTCATCACACTGTCAGATCCAGTCCATGGTCCGGATGTGGTTGGTGAGGAAGAGGTACAGAGAGAGACTGCGTTTCTTCAGGCAGAATGTGAGTCAAGGCCAGTGATAAGAATGTTCTGACAGAAATAAACAACATTAATGTCTAGAAAGATTAATTGTACAATGTAACTAATTGTTGTCTGCCCTATCCAAACTCTAAAACCCATATCAAGAGAACTTTTGTGGGGTAGTAGTATTATAATCACAACAATTCAAGTCAGATTTTCCTTAATCATGCACTTTAATTTTAAATATTCTCCACCTATAAACCCTCAATCACTATATTTCAAGCTTTTTGTTTTGTAAAAATGTCCAGTATTTCTCATTGGAAAATGTACTTTAGGACATAATTCTGACTTAGCGACCTCTAAAATGATTATTTATTGCAGCCCTAGTAACAATGTTGTGTTTTCATTTAAACAGGTAAATGCAGTGGTGAAGATTCAGGCTTTCTTCAGAGCCAACAAAGCCCGAGAGGAGTACAGGCTGCTGGGTAAGAAAAACGTTTCTCCAGTCTACTACCAGAGCAGTGGTGCACTGCTTAGAACCAGGTCGGTTTGACTGTACAGGATACTTGAAAGATTTGTGAGTTTTGCTTCACAAACTTTCTCTATTAATTCTCTATTATTATTAATCAAGCTTAATCAAATTTTTGGTTATATATAAGGACTGTTGGGTGGCTTTCCACTGTGACTATAAATAGAATCATTTGTCTTTAAAATTATTATGTACATTGTATCCTTCTTAACGTTAAAAGAAAGCAAAAGACAAAGAAATGTAGATCAACTTAAAACAAAGAATAACTTTATTAAGGTCAGCGTACACCGGGATGCTTTGCCATGCAGCAAATTGGACACCTCCATTATCTTCAATGAGCGTGCACCCACCGGGCACCAGAGATTGGAAGTTGTTGAATTGACGCGGCAGCTGAAAACACAGGCTTTTTGCACTTCTCCAGTGAGTACAGACAGATCTCTGTTCTGTGACTGACAGAAACATTGCTAAAAACTTTGAGGAAAAGGGCTAGAGCTGCAGAATCCGCAGAGACAGCATCTGCTCGTCTCCTGCGCTTCTCCTGCACAGAAAACTCTTGTCTCTCGCTAAACTCATTTATAACCACCTCAAACCACGTCTTTCCTCTTCTCACACAACTTTGCGCTCTATCTCTTCGTTAATCTGCATATTTTACTCATGTTCAAAACGTCGCAGAGTTGTTTTATAGCCTATTTAAGAGCCGTGATGCGTGTTGTTCAGTATGTGTTAACACATGTGCTTGACGTTATGCACTTTGTTGTGCGTTGGCGTTTTAACATTGTTGTTTATTTAAACTAGACCCCTGTGAGCGAGCTGCACAGGCCTCCACGTCCCCACGCAGGGCTCTCCACCC
Source organism: Rhinogobius similis (assembly GCA_019453435.1). Lineage (NCBI taxonomy): Eukaryota > Metazoa > Chordata > Actinopteri > Gobiiformes > Gobiidae > Rhinogobius > Rhinogobius similis. Next base: position 661,003 of record CM033626.1, read on the forward strand.
CGCGCTTTGGAACAGCCTTACTATCGAACAATTCAAATCGCAGTATAAAAAATGGTGTGGAGACAGTATAGAACAGTGGAAGACAAATTTTAAATTTAAGTTACCTAGAGAATTGTCAAGATTCTAAGTACTGTATGCGAGTGTGTATACAGTATATGTGAATATACAGTGTGTGTGTGTGTGTGTGTGCAAGAATACATACAGGTAGATACTGTATATTTGTATGTATGTACTGTAAATCAATGTATGTGTATGCACAAAGTTGTATGTATCAGTGTATGTGTGAATGGACATGTGCTTAGGTATGAACAAGGACTACAAAACTATTACATACAAACAAAAATATAATCGGGGCAAATGTTAATCTGATAACTGGGAACTCTGTATGAGGAGAATAACTTAGGGTATCAGGATGCTTGAAGGCGTGGTGGTGGGTGATGTCCTGGATGGGGAAGCGGGTGATGTGGAGGGAGGGTCGACCAACCTCATGATGGCATTCGATGGTGGTGCATGGGGTTATTACTTCACTAATGTGAATTACATTAGATACATTAACAAGGAGCAAAAAACATTGTTATCAAGCATTGTTGAAAGTCAAAAAACAAAAGTGTCTCCTTTGGTCAGCAGGCAGAACGATGATAATCACAGCTGTCATGATCTCATCTATTTTCAGACCATGGAGCGATACAATGAATTTGGCCAAACTAGATATGTGCTAGTCACAAAAATCCACTTTATATGTTGTGACACGATTGGCTGTTGCCATGACGCATTCATATCGTTATTGGAGCTAATTAAACAGTCAGCCAAGTGAGGACTCGTTCCATTGCTGTGATGGTTGTTGTGTTGTTTGCATGACTGGTATCAACCAATACAAAAAGCCTAAGTATTGGTACCGGAACTGAAAAAACTGCATCCCTAGATGCATGGAGAGAAACTGAGAGGGATTTTGTCTCACACACATTCTACTTTACAAATAAAAACATCTCAAATCAAGAATTCAATTTTAGATTACAGTCAAAGACGTTATAAGCAAACAACTCTACTACTACAAAAAAACTTTTTATTTATCTGCAATTTGCTTTATTTATCTGCAATTTGCAAACAAGAAATAACACATCCTCTCACATAATTCTCATCACAACAGTAAGACTGTTTTACATATCTATGCAATAAATCAATACAATACAATTTTGTATGTTATTGTTGCATGTTTGTTTCCTCACATGTTTCGTGAGCTGCTCTCATGAATGCTTTGCTTTTGGGAAGACAGGTAATTATGTAGTTGTCTCAGAGTTTCCGTGATCAAATGAATGCTGCAAAATTGTCTTCTGTCAGTGCACTCGGCCACTCCCCCGCTGCGGGTCATCAGGAAGTTTGCTCACCTGTTGGAGTTGTCAAGTGCTGACATCACTGAGGAGGCAGAGCTTCTTCGAATCAGACAGGAAGTGGTCAGGACCATCCGCTTCAACAAACAGCTGGAGACGGACCTGTATTTCATGGACCTGAAAATTGGACTTTTGGTCCGCAACCGGGCCACTGTGCAGGTAAGGAATTATCACATTTTTATTAGAGTAATAGTTTGATTTGCAAGAAGAGTATCAAATCAAATCAATTTATTTTTGTAGCGCCCATAATCACAATAACCTGCCTCGATGGGCCACTGGTTAGAAACCAGTTTAAATAAACAATGAGAAAAAAAGAGAATTTACCAAATGGATAACTGTCCCAGAGTGCCCCTACGGGGTTAGTGGCCCTGTGGGAAAAAGTAAATTCATCCAGTGCTGAGACCAGGCAAATGGAAACATCCAGGTTTACAGGACAGGGTCGTGTGATGGGAGGTCGTCACTGGAGCAGCCACAGCAGTGTTTGAAACCGTTTTCACTCCCCGAGGGAAGTGGAGAAAGAAAAAAAACGTGAACAGCAATGAACAGACTACATGTGAACTAAAATCTTAAATATTGTCGATAGGGGAAGTAGGAAGAACCAGAGGATTGTGTTCAAGCTGCCATACTTCCCCCAGCACAGTGGCAGCGTAGCTAAAACTGTAGGTTTTTATTTCTTTTTTCTAACTGGCCTGAAAAATGTTTGACAGATTTTTTTTTTTTGGTCATGTACTAAATTAAACTCATTGTGCTTTACACTAGTTTAATATTGTGATTAGATGAATACTCAATATAAGAAGCTTGGCTGCCATTCTGCTCCCTCATTGTCAATTATACAATCACCCCTACATTCACACCGGTAAGGTGGGTGAAATGGCTGATAGTTAGTAAGGCAAAGCAAGTTTATTTGTAGAGCACAATTTGTGCACAATTCAATTCAAAGTGCTCTACATAACAGAATAAAATTGCATTGAAATAAGAAAAACAGATAAAGACATTCAAAATCATTATAAAAATACTTTAATAGTACTTGAATACTACTACTACTTGAATAGTGTAGATAAAATCTTTCAGTCGTATGTACAGCTAAACGTAACTGTTTTTAGCCTGGATTTGAACATTGTCAGAGTAGAGGCCTGTCTCAAATCTTCATGAAGACTTATCCAGTTTTTAGCTGCATAAAACTGAAACACTGATTCCCCATGTGTACAGTAGTCCTGTCTCTGTCACCAGCAGGAGGCCGGTCCATGTTTAGTCCTGACTCTGCCACCAGCAGGAGGCCGGTCCATGTTTAGTCCTGACTCTGGCACCAGCAGGAGGCCGGTCCATGTTTAGTCCTGACTCTGGCACCAGCAGGAGGCCGGTCCATGTTTAGTCCTGACTCTGCCACCAGCAGGAGGCCGGTCCATGTTTAGTCCTGACTCTGGCACCAGCAGGAGGCCGGTCCATGTTTAGTCCTGACTCTGCCACCAGCAGGAGGCCGGTCCATGTTTAGTCCTGACTCTAGGCACCAGCAGGAGGCAGGTCCATGTTTAGTCCTGACTCTGGCACCAGCAGGAGGCCGGTCCATGTTTAGTCCTGACTCTGGCACCAGCAGGAGGCCGGTCCATGTTTAGTCCTGACTCTGGCACCAGCAGGAGGCCGGTCCATGTTTAGTCCTGACTCTGCCACCAGCAGGAGGCCGGTCCATGTTTAGTCCTGACTCTGGCACCAGCAGGAGGCCGGGCCGTGTTTAGTCCTTACTCTGGCACCAGCAGGAGGCTGGTCCGTGTTTAGTCCTGACTCTGGCACCAGCAGGAGGCCGGTCCATGTTTAGTCCTGACTCTAGCACCAGCAGGAGGGCCGTCCATGTTTAGTCCTGACTCTGGCACCAGCAGGAGGCCGGTCCATGTTTAGTCCTGACTCTGGCACCAGCAAGAGGCTGGTCCATGTTTAGTCCTGACTCTGCCACCAGCAGGAGGGCCGTCCATGTTTAGTCCTTACTCTGGGCACCAGCAGGAGGCCGGCCCCTGAGGTCCTCAGAGTGTGAGATGGTTCATATGGTACTAACCTGTCAGAGATGTTCTTTGGTGCTTTGGAGAGACTTAAACACAAGCAAAGCTGCTTTAAAGTCTATTCTCTGAGCCTGAAGCCAGAGCAAAGGACTAACGTGATCGTACATCCTGGTTCTAGTCAAGACCCGAGCAGCAGCATTCTGGATGTACTGCAGCTGTTTTACAGCTCATTTGGAGGCCAGTGAGCAGGCTGTTACAGTAGTCTAACCCAGTGGTTCCCAACCTTTTTTCTAAAGGGAAATTTGGTAACAGCCAAATGAAAGTCACTGTGGACGTCAATCTCGTGACAGGCCAGTATTGGAGCGATGTCTTGTCCTTTTATAATCCAAAACCGCATGTATCCACGCTCATCAAAAAATCTCTTCATGAAGGAGTTGGAGTGGATGTCCATAAGTTTGTCCTCTGCATGAAGATGTTCCACGCCTCCTTCTTTACCGAGAAATGGATCCATCACCCATGCTTCTTTTGCAATGTGTTCAGTTTTATCTGAAAATTGGGATGTCATTTCCTTCTGAAGTTGTATCATGTGGTGGGTAAACAAAACCAGCTCCCCTGTTAACTTTCCTCCTGATTGTTTTTCTAAAGCAGATAATGTTTGCAGGTCTCCTTTTGTACGCCTATTTTTTCTATACTCCACTTTACGCACAAACGCATCCACAGTCTCCTTGCACTCTGTTACATTTGTCTCTGTGCCTTGCATGTGCCCGTTTGTCTCATTATAAAGTCCAAATATCTCTGCTAAGTATGATGCTTTAATAACAAACTCCTGTGTAAACTCCTCCAGGAGTTTTTTGTTGTGAACAGCGAAGAACTCTTTTATCTGATCCTAACGCTCAATGAAGCGCTCCAACACCTTTCCGCGGGAGAGCCATCGCACCTCAGTATGGAGGAGTGTCTGGTGTGTCTCATCCTCGCATGGTTGAGCAAAAAGGCGTTTGTTGTGTGGGGGCGCTTTTATAACGTTTACAATCTTACATTATACATACATATACATATACATATTACAATTTGTAGAGTTTCGTTCAGTTCCTCACCCAGGTGTTTGCTAGCAATTGCTTGTCTTTCCCTTATATTTTGTGGTTTGTGTGCTAACGTCAGTTCTTTTTTGCAAAGAAAATACTCCCTGGGTTTCCCCGTTGTCTCTGGTGTCGCTTTAGCTTGCTGGGTTTCATACTTTCATTCGCCAGTTTCTCACCACAAAATATGCACTCAATCTTGACTTTGTCCAAAGCTTCCACAAATCCAAACAATAAGAAACTGTAGTGATACACTCTTATTTTCTTTTTGAGAACCCCTGTCTCCTCTTGTCCCTATGCTTTTTGTTATTTTGTGAAATTTTGACGACTCGCTTTTGCTGTTTTGCTAGCTGCGGCAGCTTTGCGTGTGCTTGTAATTGTATATAAAGTTATGCGCCTTACGTTGCCACTGCATTTTGCCGCATTTAGGCCTACATCATTTTTAATATTTATGAATATTTCTCATTAAAAATGCAGTTTCCATTGGCAGTACCCAACGTTAACACAAATACAAAACAGAAATAAAAAAAAATTAATTTTCTTGCCTCTCTGTTGGGAGCCGCAATCTTGTCCTTTTGGTCACTACCAGTAAATCGAGATCTTTCTTTTTCGACTCTCTCTTCACCACAAGGGTCCGATACAGTGCCTGCAGACACTCCTGTACTCCTGGAGCACTACCCACAAGGCGCCCAGGGGCAGCTTGCCAACAACCTCAGTGACCTCAGTTTGGTTAATGGATGAGTCCGCCTCGGCTTCCTCCTTGGATGACGTTACAGTGGGATTGAGGAGATTTTTATAAAAATAGCTTCCTTTACTCCTCTTTCAAACCAGTTCTTTCCTCTGCTCAAAATCTTCACCTCACTGTCCTCACTGAAGCTATTTTTGTAAAAATAGAGAACCCTTCACTAAACAGGAATGGGGACTTAAGATTTAATTTAGCTAAGATTTATGACAGCCTCCTAACACCCTGGTCCAAATCAATGGACCAGTCAAATGCTAATGAGACCATCAGCAGTGATGAGGGAGCGGCAGCCAGCTATCAATAGAACAATAGATCTAAGACTGTCATCACAGATTAGCCTCAGGTGAAACTGGGCAGGGCCAACTATTAACCTAACAAAGCCATTAACAGGTTCAGATTACACCAGGCAGAGCAAACTATTTACCAAACAAAAACAGGCGTTCAAAAACAAGTGACTCCTCCCTATGGGCAGAGCTATCAATACTCAGAGTAACATATAAGCCAGAGTTCCCAGACCAGCTCTCTGATTGACAATGACTTCTGGATAGAAGTGGACCCCAGCTTTGGAGCTCATAGAGTGGCTGAGGTATGGAGAAACTCCCCTAAACATCGATCCGCAGAAAGCACTCGAGCCAAACTCGCACTGGTTTTACAGTGGTTTATATATTAATACAGCACATTCTTAAAAGGTAAACATACCTTTGGCCACGTATTCCTTATAAAGTTTGACTCCTTATGATCTAACGATCAGATGTTATTCTGTTCCTTTTGCTCGTACAGAGGTAGGAAAGAAACCCTTTTGCTTGGAATATGTTACAGAAAGACTGGAGTTCTCTTCCTTAAATGAGTTAAAATTTAAGTTGAAAGCATTACAGACTGCCTCAATCATGTGTGATTGTTTTTCATAACTCTTAATTTTGATGTAATTTTAATGCTGTTTGTTGTAACTGTTTTTACGTTGCTGCCTTTTGGCCAGGACTTCCTTGTAAAACAAGTTTTTAATCTCAATGGGACCCTCCTGGTTTAAAAAAAAGAAAAAAAGGTCACGCATTACCTGCATGATGATGCGTTTGGGCTTAGCGCTTTGTTATTTTATTAATTACTAATCACTCTTTAGCGAAAAACGTTTGGACTTATATCAGCCAATTAAACTTGAACAGAGAGGAAAAAAGTTTGACTAAAATCCCAGAGCTGCCCAAAAAGTTTGGTTTCTCTCTGGCACAAGTGTTCTTCTGTGCATGCCTGTGCGTCACCACGCTGGTTATAATTGTTTGTGGATAAAGAGGCAGACTAAAAACAAACAATTTCAATATTAAAAATGCATTTGAACAACTATTTAAAAATGAATAAATAAATAATCCCAGGGGCAAAAGGCACAAATAGCTGTTGCCTGGGCAACAATAAAGTGACTGTGGTGTGAATGTAAAGCACTTTGTGCTTTATAAATCTATGACATTATTATTTTTTCAGACAAATAGGTCACATTTTTACCATTTTTCTGTGGCTGCTTGTATGGATTCTTTCTTTACTTTAAACGACTTAATGTGATTGTTTACTAACAGTATCTTTTGGCTTTTAGACTAAACTATAGTAAGAAGTAGGAAAATCTGACAGAAAAAGATGGTATTCTTGTGAAAATGTGTGATCAGTGGATCTTAGGGCATAAGTGTTTTCTGGGCTCATTCTCAGGAGGTGGCCTCTCACTGTAAGAAACTGACTAAGAAGAACAAGGAGCAGCTGTCAGACATGATGGACCTGGAGAAGAGTAAAGGTCTGAAGGCTCTGAGCCGTGAGCGCCGCAAGAGGCTGGAGGCGTACCAGCACCTCTTCTACCTTCTGCAGGTACTCCCTGACAGTGTATGAGGAGCAGAGAGCAAAATTGGGCAAGCTATAGTTACTGGTTACTTCTCCCAAAAATAATTTCATTAGTAACTGTGAGGATCGTAACTAATTACCAGATAAAGGAAGTATATAGTAATAAAAAAAATAAAAAAAAACACCACAGCTGCTTACTCGAGTAAAAAATGAGCGATAGTCCACTTTATTGTTCTGCAAATCACCAAATGCGCAGATGACTTTAATTATTGGCCATTCTCTTACAGAGCTCAAAAGCACCAAAACAGATGCAAGACAATCTTGTCACCCTTCACATAGAGGACACAGGCCGAAGACACGCTCATAGTCAACATATCACATATGCACACTACACAAAATCGCTTGAGTGCTTGAGAACTGCGGCACATTAACATATTAAAATAACTGCTCTTAGGAAAAGAAGTTGGCTGTCTTCACTCACCTGGCTTATGTCATTTTAGCAATTTGTAAACTCCAAACACATGTGGCAATCTCACTCTTGGCATGTGTTTTTACTCTCATCTCAAAGAGTTGCAAAATAACAATCTATTACTTGTTCTGACACATTTCCTTGTGTGTTTTGGAAAGGCAGGGGTTGTGTGCGCATGTCTGCTAAACCAATGAAATGTCTAAAAAGTCTCTAAACCCACGTAAAGCTGCTTCTGATTATTTGTCTTGCTCCTGTTTACTTCCCAAAACAAAGTGAGAGCGCTGTCTGACCAATCACCTCATTTCGACTCATTTTAAAATAACACGCCATGTTACACTGACAGTAACTATAATGGCGTTATGGAAGGGGAAGGACTAATCAATTAGATTACTCGTTACTGATAAAAATACTTCAACGCCATTATTCCCAACACTGGTGGCGACTGCCTTAATGCTCGCTCTGGTTGCAGACTCAGCCCCGGTACCTAGCCCAGCTGGTGTTCCTCATGCCCCAGAGCAGATCCACAGCCTTCATGGAGATGTTGGTGTTCAGTCTGTTTAACTACGGCTCAGATCGACGTGAGGCCTTCCTGCTGCTGCAGCTCTTCACTCAGGCCCTCCGATTCGAGATAAGGCAAGTACAGTGGCTTGTACTGCACTGGAATATCTACAGCCTCTGTAACTGTTCGTGGACGGTTGGGTGGGTCCCATAATTCATATTTATAAAAAATGTATTATCGATACCGATAAACAGGGGTGTCTACGTAGGTAAAGTATGAATGGGAGACTGCCAAAAGAGACTGTAGAAAGTGGGAGTTTCAGACGCACTGCTCTGTGTGTGATTCACCTCCTGCTCACTGATATTTCTCAACACAATGTGGTAACTTTTTGTAAACACAGCTAGTGCCTGTGGCTTTAGTTTAATTAGAGACAATGCATGTATTTGCCATGCTGCTATAATGGAAACCTAACTTTACTTAGATAGCAAATTAACTATTAGGTAGTTGTAGATCATATGAGTTCTATGCGTTCTATTGGTGGGCCATTAAGAATACGAGCCAGATATCATCTCGAGGGCCAACAGAAATCATCTTGAGAGCCAGATTTGACCCGTAGGCTGCGAGTTTAGCATGTCAAAGAGTGATCAGTGGTACGGTCAGGACAAGCAAGGCAAGCAGTGATTGATCAATAAAATCTAAAATCCCTGTGTGTCAAAAAGAATTATTATCAAAATAAGACCGTTTTCCCTTCACTTTCACTGTCTGCTAAGGCTTGGCTGGAAGTCACAATGTGTTTTGTGGCATCTACAGGCTGCTGAGCAGAATTGCAGACCAGGGAAGCATGTTTCCCACCTGCTGCCCAGCGCGCTCTCTGACCCTGTAACACTGAAGCCCTCCCACACTTGGCTCTCTCTTACATAAGCTTTTACAACCGCGGAGGAGAGATGCTTGTTCGCACATGCGAACGGCTCATACAGTAAAGAAGGACTGAATAAAACATCCAGAGACGTCTGCTGCTTGTGCGTCTGGACATGTGCAGCAAGAGGTCAACAACAGCGCAAACTTTCAAAAGCTAGCTTTTAGCATCAAGTCATTGTTGGTAGCTGAGTAATGTGAAGTACAGGCAGTCTTTTAATCACACAGTAAGCTAGATTGTGTGTAAAGGAGGATCCAGACGAAGTGGAAGAGCAGTGGAGTTAGTGAGAGCATTCGTCTGTGACCGTAGGTTTTGTGAAACTACAAGAGTTAAAGTAAGGAATAGCGGGACTTTTACAGAAGAATGAGTGGATCTATGGCATGAGACAGAGTTTAACATTCAAGAGACATTTCTAAAATCTTTTTACTATCTAATACATAATTGAAAGAGGAGCTTTGCCTCATGCCCGGATTACAGTTCTAAATTCTTCTGAAGAATTTTTTTTTTTTTGTGTTATAGGCTGAAGGTGGAGCATCCTCAGGATGTGGTGACAGGAAACCCCACTGTCATTAAGATGTTGGTGAACTTTTACCGTCACGCCCGAGGGCACAATGCTTTGAGAGAGGCTCTGGGCCCAGCCCTGAAGGAGCTGCTCCTGGAGAAAAACCTCAGCATCAGAACAGACCCTCTAGAGGTCTACAAGACCTGGGTAAACCAGACAGAGACACAGACTGGAACCAAGAGGTAAGCCAAACCTATCTCTGTGACATGCTTTTCACTAGTGGTTTCATACTCTCCACTGACCCTTGCTGCCCTGAAATCCCTGTAGAGTAATACGCATGATCTCAGCTGTGGACAAAAAGTAGCCCTACAACTGTCCAATATTTTATTAAGTACCAGCAAATAAGACAGCCATAGGGAGGGATTAAAGTATTGACAGAGTTTTTATTAAGCTTGTACTTTTATACAATTGTCTTAAGCTTAACCCTTCTGTTGTAGTTCCCTTCCATATGACGTGTCCCACGAGGAGGCCTTGTCTCACCCTGAGGTGCAGAGAAGGATCGACGTGGCCATTGTCAATCTGAAGAACCTGACTGACCGAGTGCTCAAGGCCATAACCTCCAACCTCCACACCCTGCCGTACGACTCACAAACCCCTCTGTGCTTCTGAATGGCTTCTATGTGTGGCATTTGTATTATTTTTCATATCTTCATTATAACTGTCCACATATAATTGTTCCCTTACGTGTGTGTTCCCAACACATAACTTGGATAATACACAGGATTCTTCAGTTAAACTGTTACACCAACAAGGGATGCACCAATACCACTTTTTCTCAATCGAGTACATCATTTTCATTACTTGCTAATACCAAGTATCAGTACCATGCTTTTTTTTCACCTGGGTTCTAATAGTAGATGAATGGTTCTAATGCAGTTGTAAATCTCATTTATTTCATTTAATGTTAATGTTAAGAATTAATACCCTTACCATTGTAAATTAACCATTTAAAACAATTTCCTTCCCTTTAAAAAACTGAAACCCATGGATGGAATCTTTATTTTGATGGCCATTTTTTCCATATAAAAATACTTATTTGAATGGATATGTTACATTTCTTCTAAGATTATTAGAGTTAGGGTGGCCTAGTCTCTAAATATTAAAGGACTTCTCGCTCTTGACATTCTCGCTCTTCTCACTTTGTCCACTCATCCTTGATTGAGTGGACAAACCCACTGACCACAGGTTGCCGACACAATTCCTGCCTTGGCCTTGAAGTTAGAAAAGCGCTAAATAAATGTGACCATTTTTACCATTTGCCATGAATGAGCTTGGGTTTTCGTGCATATTAATGAGTCATGCACTAATTTCTGCATCTGTATATACTCATATTATTCACACATTTATTGAACACAAAAATAACATGATTGAAATTTCAAATTGAAGTCTTTATGCAGTCTATGATCACATTATGATAAATTTAAAACTATCTGCCCGCCTATTTATTAGGCCTTAATCAGTGGTTCAACCTGAGTGGCACAGAAGTGGCAAGGGCCCCCAGGCCAAATATTGCTTAGGGCCTCCTGAAGGTTAAATCAAACTATACTAATAATGAACTTGCACAGCTAAGATTGTTCAGTACAAATTACATTTTCCCCATACTGACTAACCAAATGATTTCCTTGTTTAAAAAAAAGACTAAAAATACATGAAACTGGGTCAAATACAAAACATCTCATTATCATGCGATGAGATGCTATGCAATATGAGATACTTACATTATATTCCAAATGAATGGCCGCTTTATAAAATGCCCTAAAATAGAGAACATTACTTCTGGTTTGCCCAAATTTCCAACAAAGCACTCTTCACCAATTACTTTTCTTGTGATAGTATTTTTGATCATATTCTCAAAGTGCATAGTGGGAGAGAGACATATTACATAAAGCTATTTTGTTCATAACAGAAACTACTAGGAATACAACGATACAGTTCATACATGTTTGTGTATCTGCGTGTCTCCCTCGTCCTGCAGAAGCGCCTCCCCTCGGTCCTTGGCTCTAAACACACACAGAATGTTCTCCACTCTTCTTTCTAATCATTGGAATGATGTTGTATTACTAAGAATTGTCTCAATTTTATCAAGCCAAAAGTGGGTTTAGAGTCTTTAAAAGTTCCTATTTTAGTAATTCCTGGTCTATCAACCTAAAATTAAAGTAACTTGAAGACAAAACCCCCTCTGTTTGAATATAGTAGCTGTAAGTCTGTGGGGAGCCGTTTACTATCTGAATTTGTGAAGCACGGCGCGTAAAGCTGTTCCTTCGACACATGAGTATCGAGTGAGTATCGAATCATGACACTTGTAATTTCACGGTTCATCCCTAGAAACTACAGAAATATACATTTGCAAGTTTGTTACAGTCCTGAATGCAAAAAAAACACACAAAAAAAAACTGCATTGTCTTGGGGCCAAGTCAAGTATAATGATGCTGGAAAAACGAGCGAGTATACCTTGAAGATTGCTTGAAAAGTCCTCGTTTTGTTTTTTTTTCCTTTGAAAGAGTGTATGAACCCTATCAAAAGCATTGTGTTCTTAAAAGCACCAGTCAGCATCCAATGACAATAAAAAACCTCAACTAGACGTATATCTGTAATTCTGAATGGAACTGTTTGAAGTTTGTGACATTGGCATATTGCCAGTAACAGCCTGTGTGCACTTGTCTGTAGTTACGGGCTGCGGTACATGGCTAAAGTCCTCCGAGATGCTCTGAGGGAGAAGTTTCCTGAGGCTTCTGAGGCTGATCTCTACAAGGTAAGTGCTGTTCTTTCTGCTGTGACTACTGTAAGACCAGAAGTGCTCACCACATTTGTCTATTCACATGTAGCTTGTAGGGAACCTGGTGTACTACCGTTACATGAACCCAGCCGTGGTGGCTCCGGATGGCTTTGATGTTCTGGACCGCTCTGTGGGCTCCACCCTCTCCGCTGAACAGCGCCACCTGTTGGCTGCCATTGCTCGCATGCTCCAACACGCGGCTGCCAACAAGTGTTTCCATGGAGATGGGCACCATATCCGCATGCTCAACCTGTACATCACCAACTCACATCAGAAGTTCAGGTACTAAACGTTCAACTCCTGTGCCTCTTGTGAAATCTGAGATCCGCTCCATGGGTTATATGACAGAAGGTTCCTCTGCAATGCTGCATTCCAGTGATCCTCAGAGGTCGGACCTCAAAGTGGCATTTTCTCAGGCTTCCTGTGTTCCGGTCCTCAAGTCGGAAAAAAACAGTTTCTAGAATATTACAGTAATGACTCGATCAACTGATAAAAAACTCGGAAAGTTCTCAAATCAGTCAAAATGTGGGTCTATTTGGAATAATTTTTTTGACCCAGACATTGTTTTTACATTTCCAGTTTATAAAATAATGTTTCAGAGAATTTTTTTGTTTTTGTTTACAGTAGTTTTATGTAGACGATAGCAACATTAGCATAACCCTGCATTTATAACTGCAGAAGCACGAGGGCAGCACAGCAGCAGGTTTACTGACAGCAAGTGGATAGTAGAGAGAAATTGAAGGTAAAATAACACAAATACTAATGAAACTGTTGGGTGTTTATCTTTCATCAAACGCACGGTGCAGTCATGTTAAATTTTGTTAAAAAGTCAGGCTCTGAAATGTTCACAGATTTTACGAGTAGGAAAGTGAAAATTTACAAATCGGACACCATATCTCTCCTTGGGTTATGTCTGACAGGAGGTTCCTTGCAGCAGTGTGTGATGTGCCCGAGCCAGAAGACCGGTTCAGTGTGGATGAATATTCGGAACTGTTGAATGTAAATAAACCAGTCATCTACATCTCCTTGAGCGAGCTGATAAACACTCACCAGGTACACAGCACAGGGGTCCTTCATGTAAGCAGTGATTTAAGGCCTATATCCTCACATTTTCTCTTTATGTGAATGAATGTAGCTGCTGGTGGATCACCAGTCAGTCCTGTGTCCTGACCCGGCTGACCCACTCAGAACTCTGCTGCGTGACCTGGGCTATGTGTCCACCCTACAGGAGCTGAGTGGAACTGCAGGTGGGACACACTGCACAGTATTCACATGACAAGGCCCTTGAAGTTTCTATTTGAACCTGAACTTTACTTCTAATGAATAGGCAGTAATTAAACCCATTCTATCACATCAGTTTAAGTGAGTTCTATAATTTGTCTGCAGAGGAATGGTCATCTGATGGAGACATGATTCAGGCTCATGTGGGGAAAACAGAGGTGTCTCTGACTTTGACTAACAAGTTTGACATCTTCAATGATGAGAGTGACCAGCCGGACACTCGAGGCCTGTTGCTCAGGTTAGGCTGCTGTCATTTGTGCGTCACCCTGTTTTTCAAGCGTATACTTATTATTTATTATTCAGCACAAAGCAAATGATCATCGATGTGATCCGAACTCAGCCTGGAGACACTCTGGCCCATATCCTTCGATCTTCTGCCTCCCAACAGCAGGTCTCTACACTTCACATTTCAATACAACACAATGCTTTTAGGCGCATTACAGAAACTAAAGCTCCTACACACAATGGGACAGCAAATGTCATGCAAACATAGTCATCACTAAAGATCACTTTAATGATCTTTACGAGCAGAATCATTTTGAATCTGATGTTTATTGTATACTAGTGAGATAATCTGCACACTGTATATAATCATGTTTCCTCGTTTTTGTAGACAACTTTGGTAATATTGGCCCACTTGACAAGTATGTGTTTATCATTGGCTTTAAAACAAGAGACTGTAAAAATGTTAACGCTAACATGAAAACCTTCAATTCAATTTGGACATCAAACAGTCATTTGTAAGGGTTTTTATTCTGTAGAATAAATGTCATACTTACTGGTGCTCTGGTCTTCTAGTTGGAGCACCACAACTGGCTGGTACAGAGTCGTGCACGGCAGGATGCTCAAACCCCAGAAAAACTGAAAAGGAATGAGTCTCTGATGGCCAACAGCAACCTGAACCTGGAGCAGAAGAAGAGGAAGATTCTCAGAAATTTGCGCCAACTTGAGACACAGGGAATTCTGCTGGCTTGTACCACAGAGAGTGCTGTACTCAGTATGATTGCAAAGGCATGTTCTGATCCTAACGCTAACCCTGTCTGCTTAATTAAAGGCACTGTCCCACCTTTAGATTCATTTGAAACTGTTAGCAGCAACTATTCATTACATTCCTAACACATTCTAATTATTCACGGTGATGAGTTTAAAAGTTTCACTATCAGAAGCCAGAGTGGAGTTTTGTCACTCCACTGCTTACAACAACTCCAACAACTTCAAAAACAGTAAAAGTGCACTGCACTCACCCTCAGAGCACTGCAGAGATGTCGCACAGCTCCAGATTAATTTCATAGAGATTCTATTTTCACTGGACGCTGTAGCCCTCTCAGGGCTTTCATCCTATAATAATAATAATACATTTTATTTATAAGCGCCTTTCAAAACACCCAAGGACACTGTACATGACAACAAGAAATAAAAACAACAGAATAAAACCCACAAACAGAACTGGATGATGGTGTTGGAGTGAGTCTGTGGTGTAGGATTGTCTGAACAGGTGAGTTTTGAGTCTGGATTTGAAAAGTGGAAGAGTGTCTATGTTGCGGAGGTCAGGAGGGAGAGAGTTCCAGAGCTGAGGAGCAGAGAGAGGGGACAGAGAGCTGGAGAGAGGAGGAGGAGTGGAGGGAGCGAGAGGGAGTGGAGATGTGGAGGAGGTCAGAGATGTACGGTGGAGCCAGGTTATGGAGAGCTTTGAAAGTGGTTAGGAGAATTTTGAAGTGAATCCGTTGTTTTATGGGGAGCCAGTGAAGTTGTTGGAGGATGGGGCTGATGTGATGGTGGGAGGGCATCCTGGTGATGATGCAGGCTGCAGAGTTTTGGAGAAGCTGCAGTTTCTGGAGGGATTTATTAGGGAGACCAAAGAAGAGAGAGTTATATACTATACTATATACAGGATTAGTTTTTGCATGAACTCTTCACTGCAGCTTTCAAAGTGTGTGACTGCAAGTGCACAGCAGTGCTCGGTGAGGGTCAGAGTTTTACTCTGGCAGACTGAGTAGTGTACTGCTTTTACAATGTATCTGTACTATGGCAAAATTAATTTTACATTATAACATGAGTAGAAATCAGGTGCCACCCCTTTTTAATTAGTGTTCGTTATAACCATCAGTACCATATTGTAGATATGAAAGTGCATTAGCTGACAGATGTGTCTGTTTGAAGGACATCCGTCACCAGAGGCTCCACAGACAGAGGCGAGGAGCAGAGCTGATGAGGCTCAGGCACACCCTCAACAGCCTTCAGGCCAAAAGCACCTTCCACAGCGAGCAGATCGACTTCTACAGACACTACATCACCTCCTGCCTGGACCAACTCACTGCTCAGAAGGCCACAGAGAACAAGAGCAAGAAGAAAGCCCTGAGCTATAGCGCCTCGAGGCTGCAGGAAAAGGGAGTTCTGCTGGAGATCGAGGACCTGCCTCAGGCGCAGTAAGATCCAAACATTTCTGACTGTCAGTTGAGTGGAGTTTACACTGGTGTGCTGCTTTGCAGGTTTAAGAACGTTCTTTTTGAGATTATGCCTGGTGCACAGAAGGGCAACTTCAGTGTCAAAGCTCGCTTCCTGGGTGTTCAGATGGAGGAGTTCTATGTCACATACCAGGTAAAGATTTTGGCACTTTTAAACCAGCAATCTTGAGCTTTATTTATTAGGGCTGAATGATTAATTGCATTTGCGCACAGACCAAATCCTATTTTGCTTTTTATGACCCTGACACAGGAAATAAATACACAAATATCTTGGACTGTCATTATTACTGTCTATATTAAATTAGGGATAATAGGTTATTAGTATTTAAACCCAGTGTTTCATTAGTTTTTCACCAAAATCTTGTATTGATGCCACTGCCAAAGCCTTCTCCTGTGTATCCCAAAGATTCTCAAAGGGGTTAAGATGTGGACTCTGGTTCAGGAACAACAGACATAATTTTCACACATGGGTTGACCTCCACATCCTCACAATGTGAGTCCCATGAAACCTGGCATGGTTATCTTGAAATCAGGGACTAAGAAATCAATTGGTCAGTAAATGCTATGAAAAAATGCTACCAAAAGTAATTAAATCACCACTCCTTCAAAAAGCACGAGGTGGGAAAAATACATCTGTAGCGTTGGACGCAAAAAACAACTTCAAGAGGACTACTTGGCTCAAAGAAGCCGTATGTTCGACAATGCAGTAGGTCGAGGGAAGAAGATGCCAACTAACTTGGCAGAAGTAAACTTGCAAACTATATAACTCAACTTTTAAAACAAAGAACACTGCTTCGTAGAAAAGGTTACAGGGGTTGTCATCTGGACGCTGTTTGAAGATCGAAGATCAAAGAACACTGCTGTTGCAGCCTGTGGAGGGTGGAGAAGCCCATGCTCTAAACCAGGGCTGTCCAAACTTCTTTCCATCGAGGGCCACATATTGAAATATAGACCAAGCGGAGGGCCACAAATCAATCGTGAAAGGTTAAAAAAAGCTGCATTTATCATTTAGATGTTTCAATTACCACCACATCTATATTCAGTCTCAATGTCTTAATATCAGGTCTGTATTGCACCTAAATGTTAGTTTTTTAGGTTAGAATTGTAGAAAATCTAAAATTTGCTGTGAAAAGTAGCTCTCAGGACAACTAAGGCCCCGGGCCTTAGTTTGGACATGCCTGCTCTAAACAGTCTCAAGGCTCCAGGCGACAAGCAATTCAAAGTTTATTGATGCTTTGTCAAACATTGAATATGAACTGAAAGCAAGAAGAAAACAGGAAATGAGTATCAGTTGCTACTCGGCTATATAGCCTCTGGTTTGCCATCTGAATGTGTGTGACAGTGTTGGTGTTACTGCTCAAATTGCACTTGTGCAAAGGGTTTCATTTAGTGCTAAAGCACCGCTTTTGATAATGATATAAAACAGTTGTACTATTTATAATTGTAATTGGAAAAATGTCAAGCTAAAAGGAACTGAGTTATATTCAATCACTACCTTTTTTTTTCAAGTTGTTAATGAACCATGTACCACATTTGATTTCTTATATGTATATTTATCCATACACAGCTGTACGCACCACTGTGAGCATCTGCCTGTCTGTTGTGCTTGTGTATGAAATCCATAGTATGAAAAAAAAAAAAGTTAAACATTTTTGACACCGAAAAGGCAGTGTATAAAAAATAAGGCAAGACAGTAACAGTTCGATAGAGACTAGGTGGTGACCCCTCCACCAAAAAAGTTGAATTGTGCGCCAGTGAACCGTACAGTATAACTGTGGGCTATTGCATTGGTTTTGGCGCCCTCTTGTGGGTGTTTGTGAGACGTTGAGTAAGCTGCCTTGGGTTTATTCATACTTATATTTTATATGATTTGAGGTTAGCATGTGATGTGAAATCTGTAAAATGTTTTATTATCATCTTATTATATTACAATAATAAGATTTGCCTCAGTTTGCCTTGATACTAAGCTGCAGTGCCTCTGTATACTTGGGTTATAAAACTATTGTTTTTGCGCAATAGTTTGTTTCAATTTTTAGTGTGTGTTTATGTTTGAGTTATATTGTTTTAAAGTTGTCTCCTGCTCCCTCTCTCTCCTACATTAGTTGTAATCTGTGAAGCTCATACAAATGTTTCAGTGAGTTTTTATTGTCCAAAAATAACCTTGTTTGCTGTTTATCTCCATGGAGATTGCATGGTACATAGTACCCCTTTAAAAAGTCTCTTAGCGCTCCTGTAAATTAAACCCTGCCTCATGTGCTGCTGTGTCCAGGACCTGCTCCAGCTACAGTACGATGGGGTGGCCGTGATGAAGATGTTCAACAAAGCCAAAGTCAACGTCAACCTCCTCATCTTCCTCCTCAACAAGAAGTTCTACAACAATTGAACTGCATCGCTCACTACACTTTATCATTTGCTATTCAAATGCGTTTATACTGCTTAAATCATACCTTGTTTTAGGCATGTGCCTGCCACAATATGGATGTTTTAAAGGCTTTTCTTTCTGTATCTGCCATCCAGTAGATTCACATTCTAAGCAATGCAATAACATCCTTGTTGAGACAAGCAGGTGGCGGACCCTCCATCTTAGAAGTTACATGATGTACCTTTAAATAGTAACCAGAAATAACCCTTGAAACACAAATGGATGGCTGAATTGACTGAACTTTATTCTTATTGTGTCTTGTTTTTTCTGTGTTTTGATCTGCTGTATTTTAACCTCTTGTTTATCACGGCTTTCCCTCCCTGTATTTAAATATGTGTTTTATGTCTATTCTCCTGATACACTCCAGTCTTGGTGTGAGTGGTTATAGAACATAATTTGCACTGCTTTGGCTGAATATCTTTTTTTCTCTAATTTGGTCTGACTTTATGTTCTCTCCAACACACACCAATAGAAAGAAAGTTTTGACTGCAGTGACAAAAAATGTTTTCTGAATTTTATATATTATTTTTTACATTTTTAAATTTGTACTTCCTTTGCAGAATTCCATTAGTGCAAAAAAACATTAATAAAACCTACATTTTACGTAACAATAATTCATGAAATTAATGTTGTATGGGTTTTCTATTCATTTTATTCTGACAACTTTTGCCTCTTTTTGTTACACATCCACACTTCCATTGTATTGGCACTTCCAATAGAGCAGGATCTTGGTTCTTGCGTCTTGGTTCTCGAAAATATATGATTAGAGTAAAATGCTTAATGTACACATGTATGTGCGTTGAAAAATGCCCCTCAACATTCAGACTGAACTATGGGTAGGACAATGTATAAATTGTATTTCTTCTTCTCCATGGAACTTCAGTTTAGCTCAAATTAACTCTATCCAGTAAAATGTAAACTAAAAGTAGCTTTTGTTATTGTGCCAACTCTCTAGAGCTTTTGTGCTAACAGCAGTTCTTTCTCATTTTAGAAGAAAAATGTCATTATTCATTACTTATAGAGCAGCATGTCCTGCACGCGTAGATTTCAAAAAATAGATTGCAACCTATTTTTTGCCGTCTAGACTTTCAGGAGCAGTTATGGATTGTATAAAGCAGCCCAGCTTCAAAAAGACTCAATTTGAGCTTTCAAATTTACTTTTGAAAACCTCGTGTTTGCCGTGATCAGCTTGTTTATTGAGTAAGTTATTTTCTCTGAAGAGCGGTTATAAGTGCCCATTGAAGAACACAGCCAGTGCCACACGCAGACGCCCTGCTGCAACATGATGGTGCGGCCGTCCTGGTGTTTACGTGCAGCTGTGGTTTCGCGAGGTTACGCACGTAAATGTTTACGCGAGCTGTGTGTTCAGGGTCTAAAATTCACAATGCAGTGATGTCATCTACATGTACTTCTTTAGGCGGCTGGCCAAGGCCTGGAGCCTTTGTTTGCCAGTTTTGAGTGCTGCCTCTGTCAGACTCACTTCTCTCCGTGCTATCTTGATTTTTGCCTCCAACTGTCCTTTCCATGGTGGGCATTGTCTCTCATGGCTCCCATGGTTGCTCTTACAGCCAAGCATCTCTAGGTTCACTGATGATGGTTTCAGTGATGGTAGTAGTAGGTATTGCACTCAATGCTGCATTCACATCTTCTAGGAGACTTTCTGATAGTACTTCACTTAAGCCGTTTGTAGTCACATCAGAACATTTTTTGTAGGCCTCATTTCATTTTCTGTAAAGGGTGGAACGATGGGATTTACCAAAAAGCTCTATCTTGGTCTCATCTGTCCACACGAAGTTTTCCCAGAATGATTTTAGCTTGCTCACATACATTTTGGCTGCAGTCTCGCTTGATGTCTCAGTGTCAGTAATGGAGTCCACCTGGGTCTCCTGCCATAGTGTTTCATTTCATTCAAATTTCGACAGATAGTTTGAGGTGATACTGATGTACCCTGGGCCTGCAGGACAGCTTCAATTTCTTTGGAACTTGTTTGGGGCTTATACAAAATCCAGACTATCCTGCGTTGCAACCTTTCATCACTTTTTCTCTTCCGTCCATGTCAAGGGAGATTAGCTACAGTGCCATGGGTTACAAAGGAAGATCAAAATCTCTGGAGATGGACTTGTAACCTTGAGCTTGTTGATATTTTTCCACAATTTTGGTTCTCCAGTCCTAAGACAGTTCTCTCTGTTTACTTACTCTATGCTTATTTTTATTGGCTTTCAGGTGTGATTTTTGCCGTTACTTGCCCCAGGTGAGTTTAAACGTGCATCACATACTCAAACAAAGTTATTCATCCACAATTTTGAAAGGGTGCCAATAATTTTGTCTGGCCCATTTTTGGAGATTTGTATTTTTTCCTCTGTTTTTTGAATTGTTCCCATGCACAGTATAGCACAAATGTGGAATTGCAATACCAGGGGTGCCACTTTCAGCCATGACTGTGTTTATTTATTTAACATTACCGAGAGGAAAAACCCTTTGAGATGGATCATCTCGTTTTCGAGGGGGTCCTCAGGTTAAGTAAGTTAAACAGTAGACAGTAGTGCCATAGCAGAACAATAGATAATATAACAAAGCAACATAATCATAGATGATACTTATTCAACTAACTTACACAAATACTCACACCACAAACACAAGCTCTCGTATTGCCCTCCCCTCACAATACTCATTTACAATAGTACAAATAACACTTAATAGAAGAAGATTAATAAAACAATGACACAGCAATTGTGTGCTTTAATTGAAGCTAAATGTCGTTAAATGTAATATAGGCACGTGTTACCTTTATTTTCCGTGGTGACTTTTTGCATACATACAAACATACATGTGTAGACTACACAAAGAACAGACATAAAAGTGGATTGAAACATCAGTATAAAGAATATGTTAATAATGCATTCAAATATACCTACAGCATACAGTAAGAGGGGGTGAAAGTTCATATTTAAATCTATACTGATAAGAGCTACAGCAATTGTATTGCTTATATGGTTTACAGATAAGTATAAAAGTGATTTAATCCGATTAAAAGTCACTTTAGGTTAGGATTTTAGATACTTTTTTCCAAAAATAAATAAATTCATCTCGTTCTCTATTGTTCTGTTCTGATGAATAAAAAGTGGCGTTTTAATCGTGCTGCACGCCACGCCTCCACTAATTGCTACACTTCCGGTGCGTTTCCGGTCCATGGTGGAACCGAGACAGGTAAGACAGGTGCACGATCCGGAGCAACAACAGGTGCGTGCTCGCTTTGTTGAACAGTGAATGTGTTGATTCCTGAACACTATAGTGCTCCTTATGTTAGTGGAAACTTTCATAACCAAGCGATTTAACTTGCATTAATAATATGTTGTAAATAGTCCGACAGGAAATGACTAGCTGTAACAATACTTACTCTTTTATTTCAAATGAAAACATCAGTCAGTTGTAACGTAAATCAAACCGTGATTGTCGTAAAGGACATTATGTTACACTTTTTCTTGTGCGTATTGTTCGCTTGGGACGAATCTGAGAGGTAGCCAGCTGATCGAAACTCCGTCCTGCTGTGGCGTCACAAAAACGGAACGAATACAAAACACGCATCTGTTCCGGTGTACGGGTTTTCCAAGCGTTCTCATCTCAAAGTGTCGACGTAAGGACGAACGGGCAGGGCCCTTCTGCGTGCGTATACGCATGCTAATGGAATCCTTTAGCGTACAGAATTTTACGAAGGGTTTTCCATTGGTTTTCAATAGGACTTCCGTTTGTGACTGACAGATTTGCATCTTATGAGTGAATACGGACAATTAAAGCATTGGGGACAGACTTCAGTCTTATAAGTGATGTGGCTGTTCACAAAAGATTTCCTGGCCTTTTTAGATCATTTACAATTTACAAGTCTGGCTTAAGAAAAGAGTACATTTGAAAACTATTAGCCTACTGCTAAAGCTATTACCGGATGTGACCTCATATTAAAGATTAATACAACTTTTTTTTTTCAATGTTTTCAATGTTCAGTAATAATATGAAAACATAAAATGTTTGTACTGTATTTTTGTTCTTTTACAATATTTTTTGTTTGATTGTTTGTTTGTTTTGACTGAAATGAAACAAAAACAAGTGTTCAGTAACATTTTTCTTTTGTCTTCAAAAATCATTCTTTTTCACACACACACACACACACACACACACACACACACACACACACACACACACACACACACACACACACACACACACACACACACACACACACACAGACAGGTTAGTGTGAAGTGTTGTGGTGGAGAAATTGGTGGGAAATTAGTGCTTTTGTTGTATTTGGACACATTTTTACAAATGTTTTACAAAATTACTTTGTAAAAACGAAAAGTATCAATCATTAAGATAACAGACCTTAATGTAGAGAGACAGAGAGAGAGACAGACACACAGAGACACACACACCTTGCCTTACGTCGACACTTTGAGATGAGAACGGGTTGGTTCTTCTGGGAGCTCTGTGTACAAAACATGTTACGTGTCTGACTATTCTAGTGAATGTTTTTTAATCTTATTCATCATCTCATCAGCATGAAATCAGACATAGAGGATCATTTGAAGGTGAATGTGGCGCTGTGTGTTTGAAGTGCTCGCTTTGCCCCGATTTGATCCAGTCCAGCCAATCTCCAAACATGAAAACTAATCCTTAAATGCCAAGGAGCTGTGCTTTTGTATCCTGTGCTTATACTGTATTGGAATCTGTCATTAAACTGCTTGAACAAATGAATGTTTTCTTTCGGTGAATCTGTGTTGTTATATTCTTCATCTGTTATTCTCACGCTCGCAGAAGTAAATAACAAAGGTGTTTTCTTTCTTTTCTTTTTTTTTTTTTTTACACAAAATAATAATTAATAAAGTTTATTTATGTTTGCTCATATTTCAACATCAAACATTTCCTACTGTTTGAAAGACTGCCTTGTTTGCCATTGACAAATTAAATATCTGGCTGGATAGACCTACAGGACCTAGGGCTACATGAACTAAAATAAACCGTCTCGCAAAGTGAGATTCTGCACATCATAAGTTGCCTAATCAATGGGGAGTTTGTAAAGAATATCCTTTTATAACAGTATTAGGTAACCAAAGAAAACACATGCGTTTGTTCAAGCAGATTCAGTATAAGCACGCAGGATACAAAAGCACGGCTCCTTCTTGGTATTCAACCATTATTTCATGTTTGGAGATTGGCTGGACTGGATCAAATTGAGGAAGCGAGCACTTCAAACACACAGCACCACGTTCACCTTCAAATGATCCTCCACATCCAATTTCCTGCTGATATTAATATGATGTTGAATAGATTAAAAACATTCTCTAGAATAGTAAGAAAAATATGTTGTTTCAAACGAAATATCAGAGGAAGTTTCTTCGAGTAGTCGAATTGATGAGTGTTTTGAAGAGGAAAAAAATGTTCTATGGTGTCCAAAGCAATGTAAAAATACAGAAATACATTTTTAAAAGCGTTGGTGCTGATGTACTCAGAGTAGTTTAGTAGATCCAGTATTAGTTGAATATTTTAGCTGATGTGTCTATTTGACATAAACCTAGTCTGGGTTTCACTGATTCATTCTTGAAGACCACATTTTAATCTTTTGGTAAAGGACTGAATCGTTTACGTTCAAAATTGTTATTGGTCACCAATTTTCAATTAACAAAGGGTCTTTGTCCGGTTCGAGGATTAACGTTATCATTCCTTGTTTCATTGTGATGGTTAATTCTTGTTCTGTGATGTAGTATCTTAATGTG
The DNA here is from genome assembly GCA_019453435.1 of Rhinogobius similis. NCBI lineage: Eukaryota > Metazoa > Chordata > Actinopteri > Gobiiformes > Gobiidae > Rhinogobius > Rhinogobius similis. The sequence continues at coordinate 685,173 of CM033626.1, forward strand.
TCAAAGAGGGCTGTTCAATAGTGTCCCTGAAGTGTTCCTTTGTGATTTCCTTGTTTTTTAATGCTTTAACAACTTCTCTTGTTTCTCAGAAATCAGAATCAGAAAGGTTTTTATTGGCATTGTTGATGAACAAAATTCACAAACTAGGAACTTGTTTGGCGGTAAGGTGCAACAAATAACAATGAATAATAATAATAGAAAGGTGAAAAGAATGGACTATGCTTAAATAAGGGCATGCAAAATAAAAATGTGTAGAATAAAAATGCAATATAATATATACAAGGACACGAGATCAGCAAACTTGCAGTGCAAGTTTTTGCTATTGGTTGTTCACAATTTGATTTAAAATAATCAGAATTGAGGGGCTGTATCATTTATTTATTTTTATGTATTATTTTAAACAAATGAAGAGTCAGACACACCACATTGTACAGTTGAGATGTATTTTATTTTTCCATTTTCTGCTGCATGTTCCTGTTCGGGGACGCAGGTGACTGGAATCTATCCCAGTGACTTTGGGCCTTAGGCGCGGGTTACACGCTGGATAGGGGTCAACTCGTCACAGGGTTAACACAGAGGCAAAGAGCAATTTTTTTTTAGAGTTGCCAATTGACCTACACATGCATTTGTTTGGACAGTGGGAGGAAGCCAAGAATCATTACTATTACTTTGTGTCAGTCAGAGGAGCAAAGTCGTGTGTGACTTCCTTTGTATACTGTAAACATTCATTGGAAACAACCTGGATACTATGCTCTAGAACAGTGGTTCCCAAAGTGGGGGTTGGGACCCCCCAGGGGATCATGAGGTGAGCTGGGGGTCTCAAGATCTGGTTTCAAAAAGTGTTGGTTTCAGAGCCCTGAAACGCCTGCTCCGTGTGGATGATGGAAGATATTTTTTCAGATTCACCTTAGCTCCGCCTCATCTGGATGGGCCTAATTTGACCTAGTACAGAAAAAAAAAAAAAATGTAAAGAATCACAGACTAATAATATATAATAATATTGACCCCTAAATATTATTGTTCCATCTGCCATTTATTGAACAATATGTCGCTATAACAGCGCCTGCAGTGATGCAGAGCTGCAAAGAGCTGAGTCGAAAGACAAAGCTCTCGATTTACCGGTCAATTTAGGATCCTACTCTCACCTATGGTCATGAGCATTGGGTAATGACCAAAAGGACGAGATCGCGGATACAAGCGGTTAAAATGAGCTTCCTCTGCCGGGTGGCTGGGCGATCCCTTAGAGATAGGGTGAGGAGCCAGCTGAGGTGGCTCGGGCACCTGTTCCGGATGCCTCCTGGACGCCTCCCGAAGGAGGTGTTCTGTTCACCCGAGAGTATAGCGCTGGTCCAGTGTTCCACGACCCGGGACGAAAACCACACTGCTCCTCTTGAATCCGAGGTTCGACTATCGGTCGGATTCTCCTCTCCAGTACCCTGGAATAGATCTTACTGGGGAGCCTGAGGAGTGTGATCCCCCTGTGATTGGAACACACCCTCCGCTCCCCCTTCTTATACAGAGGGACCACCACCCCGGTCTGCCAGTCCAGCGGTACCGTCCCAGACCGCCACGCGATGTTGCAGAGACGTGTCGGCCAAGACAGTCCCACAACATCCAGAGACTTAAGATACTCAGGACGGATCTCATCCACCCCCGGAGCCTTGCCACCAAGGAGCTTGCCAACCACCTCGGTGACTTTGGCCTGGGTGATGGATGGAGATCCTCAAAGTATTCCTTCCACCGTCCGACAACATCCCCAGTCGAGGTCAACAGCTCTCCACCCGCACCGTACACGGTGTTGGTGAAGCACTGTTTCCCCCTCCTGAGGCGTCGGACGGTTTGCCAGAATTTCTTTGAGGCCGACCGATAGTCCTCCTCCATGGTCTCTCCGAACTTCTCCCAGTCCCGAGTTTTTGCCTCTGCGACAGCCCAGCCTGCAGCACCCTTGGCCTATCGGTACCTGTCAGCTGCTTCAGGAGTCCCACGAGCCAACAAGGCAGAAGAACTCCTTCTTCTGCCTAACGGCATCCCTTACTTCTGGCGTCCACCACCGGGTTCGGGGATTGCCGCCGCGACAGGCACCAGAGACTTTGCGACCACAGCTACGAGCCGCCGCATCGACAATGGAGGTGGAGAACATGGTCCACTCAGACTCAATGTCCCCAGCCTCCCCCGGGATCTGGGAGAAGTTCTCCCGGAGGTGTGAGTTGAAGACCCTACTGACAGAGGGCTCTGCCAGACGTTCCCAGCAGACCCTCACGATACGCTTGGGCCTGCCAAGTCTGTCCGGCTTCCTTCCCCGCCAGCGGATCCAACTCACCACTATGTGGTGATCGGTTGACAGCTCCGCCCCTCTCTTTACCCGAGTGTCCAAGACACGCGGTCGAAAGTCATATGACACGACAACAAAGTCGATCATCGACCTCCGGCCTAGGGTGTCCTGGTGCCATGTGCACTGATGGACACCCTTGTGCTTGAACATGGTGTTCGTTATGGATAAGCTGTGACTAGCACAGAAGTCCAATAACTGAACACTGCTCGGGTTCAGATCAGGGGGGCCGTTCCTCCCGATTACCCCTCTCCAGGTGTCACTGTCGGTGCCCACGTGGGCGTTGAAGTCCCCCAGTAGAACAATGGCGTCCCCAGGCGGTGCACTATCCAGTACCCCTCCCAGGGACTCCAAGAAGGCCTGGTACTCTGCACTGCTGTTCGGCCCGTAGGCCGCCACAACAGTGACCTGTCCCCCACCCGAAGGCAGAGGGACGCGACCCTCTCGTTCACCGGGGTAAACTCCAACATGTGACGGCTGAGCTGTGGGGCTATGAGCAAGCCCACACCAGCCCGCTGCCTCTCCCCGTGGACAACGCCAGAGAAATGGAGCGTCCAGCCCCTCTCGAGGAGACGGGTTCCAGAGCCCAGGCTGTGCATGGATGCGAGGCCGACTATATCTAGTCGGTAACGCTCGACCTCCCGCACTAGCTCAGGCTCCTTCCCCCCCAGCGAGTTGACATTCCATGTCCCCAGAGCTAGTTTCTGTGTCCGGAGATCCGGTCGTCGAGGCCCCTCCTTGAACCGCCACCTTAACGTGGTGGAGGGGTTTGAGTACCCGAATGATCCTGGGAGCTATGTTGTTGGGGGCTTCATGCCCCTGGTAGGGTCACCCATGGCAAACAGGTCCTGGATGACAGGTCAGACTAAGAGCGGTTCAGAACCCCCTTATGATGTTGAAAAGAACGAGGCCAGTTATGTCGCCCGGATTGGCGTCACCGGGGCCCCACCTTGGAGCCAGGCCTGGGGTGGGTGCTCGACGGCGAGCGCCTGGTGGCCGGGCCTTCCCCCCATGGGGGGACGTGGGGCCGTCCTCCCGTGGACCCACCACCTGCGGGAGGATCCGTAAGGGGCCGGTGCAGAGAGATTCGGACAGCGGTCGAATTGCGATTGTTTTCTGTCAAAAAACCCACATAAATAGCATTCTACCGAAGGTCTTTGCAACGATTCTTTCCTGGATCAGTAGTTACCTATATGAATTTGTCTTCATTCAAAAAATCCATCGAACTTTCACGGCACCCCTGCCCTCACGCCATGGCACCCCCTTTGAGAAAGCCTGGTGTAGCTAACCCATCACTATAGGGTGAAAGGTGTGTCATTTTAATTTATTGATGCAGCAAGAATGATTAATTCAAAATTCTAGATTTTTTTTCACAATGCCTGACTTGCTTTTATGTACTTATGCATGCAAAATTTGATTTGCACATATATTTGTGAATAAAACATTTTTGGTTTGAGAATCTGAAGTTTTAAATGCAAGAGTTTGAATCTGAATTGGTGGATCACCTTAATTGTGCATTCTTCACCTTTTGTGAATGAGAATATTTATGAGACAAACATTTTGTATTCACATAAAATCCAGATTTATTCAAAAAGTTAGACTTGCAGGCAGATTTTTTTTTCAAATTATTTGAAATAATTTGTTTATTATAAAAGATCCTCGGCAAGATCAAAGGCTGAATCTGAAAATGTTAATTATATTTATAACAATCTGCATGCAAGTCTAACTTTTTGAATAAACCTGTGCATAGATTTTTCACAGAATGTGTAACATTTGTCTCATAAATATCCACATTCACAAAGGTAAAGAATGCACAATTATGGCAATCCATAAATTAAATCTAATGCATGCAAAACTCCAGATTTTTAAGAAGTTAATTCATTCAAGTCAAATGACCCCTTACAGTAAGTTCAGAGCTCTGCAGTGCTGTTGTGGTCATAGGTTTTGATCACTGATCATTAATATAGGGAAAATGGCTGGCGGCGGGCTCCTGCATCTGGCAAAAGTTCCAGTTCAGCGGCAAGAATCCTGGAGTTTCATACTTGTCCCGTACTTTTAATTATACTACACCGGCGCTGCACCGCATGCAAAGTGAGCCCAGGGTTACATTGACCTCAGAGCAGGGGCAAGTTTTCATCCGTTGTCCTGCATTCACTCTCACAAACACTGTCTCATTAACACACCTACTGGACATGTTTTTAGTGGTAACGGAGGAAACCTTCACAGACACGGCGAGAACATGCAAAATCCACACAGGAAGGGTCGCCCGGGAGTCGAACCCAGGACCTTCTTGCTGTGAAGCGGGAGCGCTAACCACTGTGCTTACCGTGCTGCATTTTCTGTAAAATTTTAAAATTCTTAAGCTCAGTTTTGTCAGGAACATAGCTGGAAGATTTTGTGTTTTGGGTTGTATTTTGCAGATGTCTCAATTAATGTCTCCAGAAGCGTGTAGCAGCTGGACTGAGAGCCGGGTGATGATATCATCGCCAAAGGCAGAGGCCTGGCAGGAAAACACGCTGCCTGTGGAAGCAGCTCAGGTTTTCAGCCCCGCCTACACCAACATAAAGGCATCATGGGAAATGGAGTCTGAAAGGAGACCCTTCCTTCAGCACTATATAGAAGAGGAGGGGCCCGAGGAGATGTCACCTAGAGGTACACACAGTGATGGGAAGAACTTGGGTTTTTAGTTACAATATACATTTTGTAGGTATTCAGTATTCTGTAACGAAATTATGTTTCGTGATCCAATCCAAGTACTGTGTTCTGAATAGTTGGAATATGTGACTATCGAGTCGCATTATGTTATAGTGTGAAAACATGACATAACATTAAAACTGCTTTTTATTTTTGTTTCAACATTTGTTATGCATTTATTGATAAGATAAGAGAACCTTTATCACAAATTAGAAAAAACAACACCCCCTGCACTTACTACAAGAGCTTTTTGTTTTCTGTTTTTCTCAGCAATTCAGCACAGTTTAAAGCCAAAATGTAATATTTGCCTCCCAGTAAGGAGATCGTGGGTTCGAATCCTGGACCACCCCAACATCACATGATCTCTCTGGGTTGAGTCTGCATGTCCTCCCCGTGTTACCGTGGGGTATAAATAAATTTGACCTTGACCCAAAAACATAACTACAGTTTCATTTAGCCTCATACACGCTTAATGAATCACCGTCAACAACGCTCCATTCTAAACTCCCTCAATGGAAGATGTTTTTTCGATACTTGACGTCACTTATCAGAGAATCTTCTGCTGTTTTAAGTCCTTAAATCATCGGCAGATTCGTTCTGAGCATTTCTGCTGTCTAAAATGATTACTGTAACATCCAACCAGTAGATGCCGCCTAAACTCACTGTTCATTTTGTTTTTATAAACAATATTTTTTTTAGTTCTTAAACATGAGATATCAAACTTAAGGTACTCAAGAGCATGTTTAAAGGCTAATAACAATGTCTTAAAATGCAAATGTTTGTTAAGTGGAAATGTACAAAGGGAGGCAATATAATCATTCTTCAGCCTATTCCTTTTCAGACTTGGTTGATATTATTTTTATTTACTTAGCTGTCAATTAAACTGTCAATTAAGTGTGTAAGACATATTTTCCTCTGATCCAGGTCACTGCTGCAGTGAGCGTGTCCTCCTGAAGATGACAGTATCGCTGGGGACTGCTGCCTTGCTCTTCCCCTTCCTGTTGTGGGGCAGTTACGTCTTTCTGCCCTTTGATGCTCCTGTGATGGACGACGCTCCCCTCAGGCTGGTGTACACTCTGCGTTGCTCTGTCTTTGCCACACTCCCCATTGCACTGGGTGGGTCCTCCTCTGGTTTAGTGTGCTATCCTGCTGTGCTCTGTTTGACAGTGGAACCCCCTGCTGTCTTATTTTACAGGGTACCTGGTCCTGGGTGTGACACGGCTCCGGTCTGGTGAAGTCATGTCTTTGTGTGAAACTGACGGATGTGCCTCGGTGGGCCTCAAGGGAGCTAATGATGTCGGCGTACATCGGGGCTTTGTGTCTGATTCCGCCCACTTGTTCCTTCTCTACTTCCTGCAGCTGGTTGTCATGGCGACATACCTGAGCCAGGACCAGGTCAAACTGGTGCCTATCCTCACCGTGCTCTTCTGCCTTGGACGGTACCTTTCTCTTGTGACCTCAAAAATTATATAATAATTTCTTTTCATTTTTCATTTCATATTTTATTTTTTCATGCAATGACACATAGTGGTTTTTTGAGCTTTGCTTTTTGAGCCATGTTCTAACAATTTTCCGACCGTCAAAACCACTGAACTCCCTCAATCAATGACATTTTTACGATTTTAGGGGTCACTTATTCGAGAATCTTCTGCTGTGGCAAGTCCTTAAATCATTGCCAAACTTGTTCTGAGCATTTTTACTGTCTAAACATTATCGCTGTAACAGTGATTTAAAGTCTATATGACAGGGTCTCAACATTTTCCAATAATGACTCTTGTGAAGTTGCAGTTTGTGAAGAATATTTGAAAAATAAATTTAAAATGACAGGAAGTAGTGCTGAGTTCTATTGTAAAATAGTTTGACAGTACTATTCTATTACTGTCAAACTATTTTTTGACAGTTTAAAAACTGTTATTCAGCAAAATGGGTTCAACTCCAAGGCAGTGCAGGGCCTTTGTGTGTTGAATTTGCATGTTTGCCCTGTGCCTGCGGAGGTTTCCCCTACCACTGTAAAACATAGACAATAACTGGTGTATGAAATGATTACGTGTTTACAACATGTGGATAATGTATGTTCATTAACATGCACTTTCCCCACCAAATAAATAAACAAATAAAAGTGTAAATATGACGAACACAAAATAACTACCAGAACAACACACATAAGCCAGGAGGTCGGTGTCCCGAGCTGACCCTTTCACAAGCGCCAGAGGTCTGTAAAGCAGAAATGTTTGTTTGGATACTTGGTCTGAATGAATGAACTTATGAACAAACTAATGAATGAATCAGGACTGCCTAATACTCAGTGGTGGAGCATGCAAAGCAAGGCACAATGACTAGGCTTTAGGCTAGCTAAGACAATTTTAAATGTAATTTTGAAACAATATTTTGGCTTGATCCGGCGGTCATGCTCCTACACTGCTCTTAGACAAAAATAGTCTAACAGCAGTGTAGGAGCAGTCAAGCATCAGTAATATTCAAGGATCAATGGCATCACTCTGTGGCCAGATTGCAGAGCTTGAGCAGCAAGTGGGTAGCAACGAGGATAACGTCAAAGACCAAACAAAGAGAGTGCACTTACCTCAGAGAGAAGATTGACGAAGCTGAGATCAGAAGCCGTATCAACAACTTTTGTTTACATCCCAAAGCGAAGCGAAGGAGAGGACTCAATTGGATTCTTATCCCAGCTGATCCTCATCCACTTTCTTGGCGAAGACAACTCCCCCATATCCCCAGTAATTGAAAAAGCCTACCGTACCCCAGTTTCTGGTGCAGTCAAAAAAATGGGATCTCCAAGACCAATAATCACCAAGTTCCTACATTATGAAGATAAAATTAAGATATTATGCCTGGCCAGGGAAAGAAAGGGACTTGACTACAAGGAAGCACGGATTCATATTTACCCTGATTTTAGCGCAGATCTTGTCAAAAGACACTGTCAGTTTGACACTATCAAAAAGAAGCTTTGCGCCGTAGGTCACAAGTACTCACTCTTGTATCTGTGCACCTTGAAAGTCATGGTCGATGGCAAAGCACAAGTATTCTGCTGTGCCAGGGACGCGGAGAGCTTCTTTAGAGATACATCAACTTCGCTGTGAGACACCGTGAGTAACCTGATTCCACAATGGTCTCCTGATTTTACCTGGACTATTTGTTTTCTTCAACATTATCTGACTGCTGTTCTACTTATTTCATCAAGTTGAAAAGTAACAACGATGATCGAGCTGCATATGACTGTGTTTGCTGTAATGCAGTTAATGCGGTAAAACGAGTGTTGTATTACCTGTCGCATGTCTGACTGTCATGATTTTGTTTGTAAGATTGGATCTGTTCACTTTGATTTTGATATACTTGGGGCAATAGCCTTCACCTAAACATTAGAAGTCTTAAATCAAAAATACCACTCTTTAGAGCATGAGTTAATCACAACAAACCAAATATTATAAAAGAAACATGGCTTAATAGCAATATTTCAAATTAGTTTAAAATTGAGGGTTATATACTATATAGAGAGAATAGTGGATCCAGAGAAAGGGGAGTGGTGTACGTTAGTACTCATTTGAGTTCTCAGTATGCCAAATCGAAAGTTGAACCTAAGTATTTTGAGTCTATCTTTATCAAACTGTTCTTGCATCTTGATAACTACATTACCATAGGCAACATATATATGCCAGCTCCTGCTCACATTGACTCCATGAAAAACATTTTGTCTACAATAAGTTCCCTGGAAAAACAGAGTGAATTATTAATTTTAGGGGACTTTAACAGGAACTGGCTTGATCGCTTCTCAGTCAGTATCAGAAAAAGTTTTGTTGCTATTGTCTGAACAAAATTCACAAACTAAGAACTTGCTTTGGCAGTAAGGTGCACCATACATCCATCCATCTTCTTCCACTCATCCGGGGCCGGGTCACGGGGGCAGCAGTCTGAGCAGCAACTCCCAGACTTCCTTCACCCCAGACACTTCCTCCAGCTCCTCCTAGGGGATCCCGAGGCGTTCCCAGGCCAGCCAAGAGACATAATCTCTCCAGCGTGTCCTGGGTCTACCCTCCCGTCCCGGTGGGACATGCCCAGAACACCTCCCGAGAGAGGCGTCCAGGAGGCATTCGGAACAGATGCCCGAGCCACCTCAGCTGGCTCCTCTCGATGTGGAGCAGCAGCGGTTCTACTCCGAGCTCCTCCCGTGTGACTGAGCTCCTCACTCTATCTCTAAGGGAGCGCCCATCCACCCGGTGGAGGAAGCTCATTTCGACCGCTTGTATCCGTGCTCTCGTCCTTTCGGTCATTACCCAGAGCTCATGACCATAGGTGAGGGTAGAAAAGTAGATTGACCGGTAAATCGAGAGCTTTTTCTTTCAACTCAAGTCTTTCTTTACCACAACAGTCCGATACAACGCCCGTATCACTGCAGACGCTGCACCGATCCGCCTGTCAATCTCACGCTCCATCCTTCCCTCACTCATGAAGACCCTGAGATACTTGAACTCCTCCACTTGAGGCAAGGACTCCCCACCCACCCGGAGAGGGCAAGCCACCTTTTTCCGGTCGAGAACCATGGCCTCGGATTTGGAGGTGCTGATTTTCATCCCAGCTGCTTCACACTCGGCTGCAAACCGCACCAGTGCATGCTGTAGGTCCTGGTTTGAAGAAGCCATCAGGATGACATCATCTGCAAACAGCAGAGATGAGATCCTGTGGTCCCCAAACCGGACGCCCTCCACGCCCTGACTGTGCCTAGAAATTCTGTCCATAAAAATTATGAACAGAACCGGTGACAAAGGGCAGCCCTGGCGGAGTCCAACATGCACTGGGAACAGGTCTGACTTACTGCCGGCAATGCGAACACAGCTCCTGCTCCGGTCATACAGGGACCGGACAGCCCTTAGCAAAGGGCCCCGGACCCCATACCTCCCGGAGCACTCCCCACAAGGCACCCCAGGGCACACGGTCGAATGCCTTCTCCAGATCCGCAAAGCACATGTGGACTGGTTGGGCAAACTCCCATGACCCCTCGAGCATCCGATGGAGAGTATAGAGCTGGTCCAGTGTTCCACGACCGGGACGAAAACCACACTGCTCTTCCTGAATCAGAGGTTCGACTTTCGGTCAGATTCTCCTCTCCAGTACCCTGGAATAGACCTTACCAAGGAGGCTGAGGAGTGTGATGCCCCTATGATTGGAACACACCCTCCGGTCCCCCTTCTTATACAGAGGGACCATCACCCCGGTCTGCCAGTCCAGAGGTACCGTCCCAGACCGCTACGCGATGTTGCAGAGACGTGTCAGCCAAGACAGTCCCACAACAGAGACTTAAGATACTCAGCAATCCAAGCAAAAGCATAGAACCATAAAATATAAATAAATATAATAGAATAGAATAAATTTTGAATAAATTTTAAAAAATAAAAACACAGAGGACCACACAACTCACGCGGTGGTAAAAGCCAGAGAATAAACGTGGGTCTTAATATGAGACTTAAAACACTCCACTGTGGGTTGATGTAATCCCTCATTCGTCCAAGTGTGCTTCATCGTAGAAAAGGTTTCAGGGGTTGTCATCTGGACGCTGTTTGAAAATCGAGACGTTTCGACTTTTATCCAAAAGTCATTGTCAATCAGAGAGCTGGTCTGGGAACTATGGCTTATATGCTACTCTAAGTAGTGAGAATCCTGCCCACAGGGAGGAGTCACTAAACGCCTGTCTTTTGTTTGGTAAATTGTTTGTCTAGTGTCACCTGAAACTTGATAATTGGATTGCCTTTGTTAGGTTAATAGTGGGCCCTGCCCAGTTTCACCTGTGGCTAATCTGTGATTACAGTCTTTGATCCATTGTTCTATTGATAGCTGGCTGTTGCTCCTTCATCACTGCTGATGACCTCATTAGCATTTGACTGGTCTATTGATTTGGACCAGGGTGTTAGGAGGCTGTCATAAATCTTAGCCAAATTAAATCTTAAACCCCCATTCCTGTTTAGTGAAGGATTCTCTCTTTTGACAAAAATAGCTTCCTTTACTCCTCTTTCAAACCAGTTCTATTCTCTGCTCAATATCTTCACCTCACTGTCCTCAAACGATTGGTTTGTAGCTTTTAGGTGCAGATGGACTGCACTTTGCGGTCCCATAGAGGCAGATCTTCTGTGTTGGTACAGCCTTTTGTGTAGTGGCTGTTTGGTCTCTCCTATGTAACGTTCTTTACAACTGTCCTCACTGCACTCTATCGAATAAACTACATTGCTCTGTTTCTGTGTCGGCATCTTGTCTTTCGGATAGACCAGTTTCTGTTTAAGTGTGTTGCCTGGTTTGAAGTAAACAGGGATGTCGTGTTGCCTAAAAATCCTTTGAAACTTCTCAGACAGGCCCGAGACATAAGGGATAGCGACCCCCCCCCTCCTGCTAGGAGCTTTATCCTTTTTGTCCTGTTTTTTGGCCCTTCTGACTTTGTTAAAGGCCCAGTTGGAATAACCACAAGCTGAGAGGGCATGTTGGACGTGTTCTTCCTCCTTCTTTCTCCCCTCTGCGCTGGTGGGTACTTCATGGGCTCTGTGTTGTAGTGTCCTGATCACTCCCAACTTGTGCTGCAGTGGGTGGTTAGAACCGAACAATAAGTACTGATCTGTGTGGGTGGGTTTCCTGTATACTTCTGTCTGAAGGCTGCCTTTCTCCTCTCTGATTGTGGAGCAATCAAGAAATGCCAACCGGTTGTCCTTAGCGTCTTCTCGGGTGAACATGATGTACACATCCAACCCATTGATATGCTCGGAGAACGTTTCCAGCTCTTGTTTCTTGATTATCACAAAGGTATCATCCACGTAACGCAGCCAGAGGCTAGGAGGTGTGCCCAGGAAGGAGGTCAGAGCCTTCTCGAAGTGTTCCATATACAGGTTGGCTACGATCGGGGAGACCGGAGAGCCCATAGCACAGCCGTGGATCTGTCTGTAAAAGTGTCCCCTGAATTGGAAGTAGGTTGTGTTAACGCAGATGTCCAATAGTTGGCAGCCGTGTTCAGGTGTGAGTTTGGTCCTTTCAAGTAGGGTAGAGTCCTCCTGCAGCCGCTTCCTCACTGCTGCCACTGCCTCCGAGGTAGGAATACAAGTGAAAAGGGACACCTTTCGAAATGTCTCGATCTTCAAACAGCGTCCGGATGACAACCCCTGAAACCATTTCTACGACTCCACTGCGGGGGCCGTTCGGACCTGGGGAGGCAGAACGTTAGAGTTTGGGGCCGACCACAGAGAAAGCCCTGTCCCCCCTGGACAGTCTCGTTTTAGGCACCACGAGCTGGACCTCAGAGAGTGCGGGGGGAGCATAAATTTGGATGACGTCCGAGATGTACTGTGGGGCCAGCCCATTCAAAGCTTTAAAAACAAACAATAGAATTTTAAAATAAACTCTAAAATGAACAGGAAGCCAGCGCAAAGACGCTAAAATTGGAGTTATGTGCTCTTGTTTTCTGGTTCCAGTTAAAAGGCACGCTGCAGAATTTTGAACCAACTGTAAGTGGGAAATATATGGCTAATGCCGTAAAAAAGTGCATTACAGTAGTCTTACCGAGATGAGATAAAAAGCGTGCATGACTTGTTCAAAGGATTTAAAAGATAAAAAAGGTTTGACTTTAGATAAAAGACTCAAATGATAAAAGCCAGATTTGACGATCTTGTTCACGTGTTGAGTTTAAAATCATTGTCAATAGTGATGAGTGAAACCTGGCAATGCGATGCCCGACAGATGAGCTGGACCTGGTGTTGGGAAAAAATCCCACTCTGTGCTGTAACCTGAATACATCAAAACACAATAAAAAACGGACACAAAATTACGTTTTACTTGCAGAAACAGCCAGTGTGTCAGCACTCTAACAATGCCTGCTCCCCAGGGCTGTCCCCTACTCGACTCTTTTATTGACCCATACAGGTAGCGTGACATACCATTACACAAATATAGCTGGACCTGGCAACACGGTGCATGAGAGATGAGCTGGACCTGGCAACACGGTGCCCGAGAGATTAGCTGGGCCTGGCAACACGGTGCCCAAGAAATGAGCTGGACCTGGCAACACGGTGCCCGAGAGATGAGCTGGACCTGGCAACACAGTGCCCGAGAGATGAGCTGGACCTGGCAACACAGTGCCCGAGAGATAAGCTGGACCTGGCGAAACGGTGCCTGAGGAGAAAACAGTGTAACCTAGCGACACGGTGCTCTCAGGCTCTCAGAGAGTAAGTGGTGGAACCTGGCAACATGGCGCTTGGGGGAAAAACGATGGAACCTGGAAACCCTGTGCCCAATGAGAAGCATGGAAACTGGCAACTCTGTGCCCAATGAGAAGCATAGAAACTGGAAACCTGGTGACCAGGAAGGGAGAAATGGAAATAAAACTTCGTGAAACAGAAAGAAACTCACTGCTGGGAAGAGCTGGAGCCTAGAAGCGGGGCGCGGGAACACGGGAGCCGAGAACAGGAGCGCGGGAGGCGGGAAGCAGAGAGTGGGAACCGGACCAGGAGCGCGGGAAGCGGAGCCGGGAAGCGGGAACCGGAGTGCGGGAGCCAGGAAGTAGAGAGTATGACCTAGAGTGTGGGAGTAGGGAAGCAGAGAGCGGGAATCGGAGCCAGAGCGTGGGAAGCAGGAACTGGAGTGTGGGAGCCGGGGAGCAGAGAGCGGGAACCGCAGCAGTAGCGGAGCGCGGGAGCAGGGAAGCGGAGAACCGGGAAGCTGATTGCTAGAGCGAGAGCCGGGAAGCAGGAGTCAGGGCAGGGCCCCACCTTCTTTCAGGGTAGAGTGGAGTGAGTGGAGTTTGGGAATTTTTATGAGGGGCAATAAAGAAACATTTGGGAGTGGGTTTTCCTATCTGAAAAAGGGGTGTTGTCTTCTTTGAAGGAGCAGTTGTTCTACCATATATAAGCATAGGTTACACTAGAATCGGGGAGATCCTACATTTGTTCTCTGTAATAAACTTCCTTCAATATTCAGAAGCTAGCGTCCACGATCATCTTTTACTGATTGACACACCAACCAACATCTTCAAAAACCACAACGACATAGCTAGTAATGGACTACTGTGTTAGCAATAGCAGCGCTGGAAAGAAGTAGCATTCAAAGCGAAGTGATGCTAAACAGACGCGGTTACAGTAGTGCCAGAGGGGGTTGTTTACAATGCTGCTGCACGCTTCCCGGAGGAGTGGCTTGAGCACCGCGTCATCCTAGTGAAGTCGTGTCATCTTAGTGAGGAGCCCCTGTCTGCCTGCTCACCCGAGGGGGACGAAAAAGACAGTTCTCTAGCGAAAGCATGCGGCAATCTATCAAAAACAACATTTTGGGCACACATACGAGGCCCAAATAGCACTGTAGGAAGGTTAAAACCTCTGAAAAGTTGATTTAGCAGAATATGGGACCTTTAAGAATCACTCTTTCTGACTGGTATCTACTACAATTAACCAGTACATGTTCTACAGACTCTTGTGCTTAGCCACAAACACATAATTCTGTTGGATGCTTTGCTATTTTATGTAAGGGGCCATTTAAACCTGTCCAAATGACCAAATCTCAACCTGGATAGGACATCCTCCTCCTGTCTTGTGAGCATAAGTGTTATCAGCTAACAGACTAGACAGAGACGACTCCGTGTGTTGACTGCTCATTTATTACAACTCAAGTGTAAGAGTAATAACCCCATCACCAGAGGGCGCTCCCGGTACAGGTCTGGATGGAACACTAACATAACATCCCCCCTTCTCAGTACATTATGAGCAATAATGTAAGAACATAAATACAGAAATGCATGGCCGAAAGTTTAACCTTTCCAATAATCTCAAATATATTTTTTTTTCCATAGCAAAACATAGCGATGCAAAACTAGGTTACAACTGAAAGAAAACATCAGATATATTTTGAAATAAAGTTTTATATGTATTTTACCGAACGATGAACTAACTATGAAGATGAGATGGACATCTCATACCTTCCGCTGAGTGAGGGGATTATTATGTCCCAGGCTGGTCACTCAGGTGCTCAAGAGTACCTTCTATCTAAATCAAAGTCCTTAAGGTACCTCGGAGGATTTCTCTCTCTGGTAGGATACCGCCTGACTGGAGCCTGGTCATTAGCTGCTGGAGGTGGTGGAGCTATCTCAGGTGTCAGGTCGGTGGACTCTGGAAGGACAGGATCAGTTGTAGTCCCGGTAAATGCGACGAGATGGCTGAGATTGCGTTGCAGGAGTCCTTTGGGGGTCTGGACCAGGTAGGACCGTGGTGTATCTGCTCTGCCTGAAACTGTCCCATTTTCTTTTATGTCTGTAATCCAAACCTGATCTCCTGGGTGTAGTCCTGAAAGATCACGTGCTCTGTGTCTGTTGTTAAACCATTTCCACTGCTTCTGTCTTTCCCTTCGTTCTCTCTCCCTCAGAGTGGCGATATCTGTCCACCCTGGTCTCAGGCAGGATGGAAGGATAGGCACTGTGGTGCGAAGCTTTCTTCCCATCAGAAGCTCTGCAGGGCTGTGGTTGTTGGAGAGGGGAGTGGCGCGATATGCCATCTGGGCCAGGTATGGGTCACTCTCTTTTTGTAGAAGGCATTTCACCGTCCTTACGGCTCGTTCCGCTTCACCATTGCTCTGTGGAAATCTTGGACTGGAGGTGGTGTGGACAAAGCACCAGTCCGAAGCAAACTTTTTGAAGTGCTCTGACGAGAACTGCAGCCCGTTGTCACTCTGAACCTCCGCTGGAATGCCGTGTCGTGCAAATATAGACTTCATGTGATCAATCACAGCAGCCGAAGTAGTACTGGTTAGCTTGGCTACTTCTATAAATCTGGAAAAATAGTCCACTAAAAGTAGATATTGGTTGTTATTCCATTCAAAGAGATCAGCACCTACTAGCTCCCATGGTCGTGTTGGGAACTCTGTGGGCATTAGAGTTTCTCTGTGGTGCAGCCTCACTTTCGCGCACGTCTCACAATCTGTTACTAACTTCTGCAGTTGTGTGCTCAGTCCCGGCCACCATACTGACTGTTTTGCTCTCTCCCTGGATTTGGCAATGCCCTGATGACCTGTGTGCAGCCGGCCCAAAATGTCTGTCTGCAGTGACTTGGGAATGACCATACGCTTCCCCTTTAACAATAGGCCTTTCTCCACAGTGAGGTCACCAGCATGTTGAAGGTACGGAAAACATGGTACTGATATTTTGTGTTTGTCTGGCCAGCCATCCCAGCAGTATTGTTTTACTTGTTTCAGCACTGCGTCTTTGTCCTGGTGTTCTTTTATTTGTTGCAGTTTTTCTTCAGTTGCAGGAAGACTGGAGACTACTTGATGTGCATACAAATCCATTTCAATTCCAAGAGTTTTGTCATGTGTTGTCTTCTCTGGTGCTCTGGACAACACATCTGCAGTGGCTATCTGTTTGCCTGGTACATGAGAGATGGTGAAAGAGTACCTCATTAATCTCATTCTCAGTCTCTGCACTCGTGGTGGGAGCTCGTCCAGGTTCTTTGAGCCCAAAAGTGGCACTAAGGGCTTATGATCTGTCTCAATGTGAAAGTCCATACCAATGAGGAAATCTGAGAACCGCTCACACGCCCAAGTTATAGCCAATGCTTCCTTCTCTATTTGAGCATATCTTTGTTCTGTTGGGCTGAGTGCTCTTGATGCGAATGCTGGTTTGATTGTGTCATCTTCTTGTTTTTGGAGCAGCACGGCTCCGAGTCCAAAAGAGGATGCATCGGCTGACACTGTTGTCTGTGCTTTGGGGTTGTAAAGAGCCAAGTTTGGTGGTTTGCTAAGTTCCAACTTGATCAAGTCAAATGCCTTTTGTTGTGCCTCACCCCAGCACCACATGCTCTTGCTGCTAAGCAGGTCCCTCAGAGGCTGTGTTTTCTCTGCAAGGTGGGGAAGGTATTTGCCCAGGTGATTTACCATCCCCAGAAACCGCCTAACGCCACTGACGTCACTGGGTGCCTCCATGTTGGTGACCGCTTTCACTTTTTCCGGATCAGCTTTCATTCCCGCATTGTCAATGATCTGTCCCAGAAACTTGATGGAAGTTTTGGAGAACTCACATTTCTCACTCCTCAAAGTCACTCCGGCCTTTTCGAGTCGCTCCAGGACTGCGACCAATCGTGTATCGTGCTGGGTCTGTGTTTCAGCATACACCAGAATGTCATCCATCTGGCAGACTACACCATCCAGCCCTTCCAGGAGCTGTGACATCCTCTTCTGAAAATGTTCAGGAGCGGAGGAGATGCCAAAACAGAGTCTGTTAAAACAAAATCTCCCGAATGGTGTGATAAAAGTAGTTAAGAGTGCTGACTCCCTGGACAAGGGGAATTACCAAAAACCTGAGTTTGCATCCAGTTTTGAGAAGATTTTTGCTCCTTCTAACTGGCCAAGTGTGTGTGCTCTACAGACGGAAGCATGTGACGTTCTCTTTTAACAGTCATTTAGTTTTGTCAGGTCACGCACACACGCACCTCTTCTTCTGAGCGTTTTGGTATTGGGACCATACCAGCACACCAGTCGGTGGGCTGCTCCACTCTCGAAATGACCCCTAGCTCCTCCATGCGAGCCAGTTCTTTCTTGACCTTGGGTAACAGTGGCAGTGGGACGCGTCGTGGCGTTGTCAGAGCAAATGGTTTTGCATCTTCTTTTAGCTCAATTTTGTATTCTCCCTCCATTTTGCCTAACCCACTGAACAGTTTGGGGAAACGCTGCTTGACTGTCTCTACTGATGTGAGCGACACTGCCTCAACTCTCGCCACCAACCCACTTGCTGGGCGACTGAGTAATCCCTGTATCAGATAAGCTACCACATACACTGACTGCAGTGTGGTTTTGTTTTGCGTACTTATGTTAGCTGTGAACTTGCCTCTAACTGCTAGAGGTGACATGCCTGCACCGTACAATCTCAGTTTTGTAGGCTGCAGCTGTGGTCTCTGGGCTAAGGAATTGTACACTTTCTCTGGGAGAACAGTAACGTCTGCTCCTGTGTCTATTTTTAGCACGCAGTCCAGGTCGTTCACTTTGACAGTAGTGACCCAAGCATCGTCTGTACCCTCTGAAGCCACTGAGCCTAAAAATGCGACTTCACTTGTGTCACTGTCGCTGCCAGCAGCTTGAATCTCTCTAACAGCTCCTGACCTACACAGTCTGGCATAGTGTCCTTTTTTCTTGCACTGATTGCAAAATACATCTTTAGCTGGGCATGCGTGTTTGCTGTGCGAGGGCGTTTTACCACACCTGTAGCATTGTTGGGTATTGTCTCGTTTTGTGTCTCTCTGGAACTTGTCTCATTGTCTTTACTGGCCTGATAAATTTCTTTGTTTTAGCCTTGACACTATCCACATTGCAGGGATTTTCTTGCTTAAAGTTATTTTTCATCAGGTCTTGTTGTTTTTTCACAAGCTCACTCTGGCGAATCCTTATGACCGCTTTGTCCAACGTGAGCTCCGGATCCATCTGTAGTTGCTCCGAGAGCCGCTTGTCACGTATCCCCACAACAAGTCTGTCTCTTATCATTTCACTGTTCACCGTAGCCACAATGCTCTGCCAGGGAATATAGCGATAGCGAAGTGATGAAAGTGTCGGCTGTCTCTCCCATTTCTTTCTGTCTTTAATTGAACTTTGCGCGTTCAAAAATGACGTTTCTTCTCACAACAAAGTGCGATTCCAACTTGGCAATGAGAGTCCGATACTCACTCGCCTCTGCATCCGACAGGTTCAATGAAGTGAGCACTTCCTCCATTTTGGCCACTCATCTGGCTGTTTAAAGTGAAAACTTTGGCGGCGGTGAGACTTGGAACGCCTTAGCTGGAACTGCTACGTCTGCCATTCTGTTTCGCGGGCGATGCTAGCTGGACCCGCCAACTTTTTAGCAGCGGTTAGCTTAACACTGACTGCGCTCGTAGATTTACTTATGTAACGCGAGTTCACTCCGGTTACGAAGAGCAAGTATTTTTCTTATTTCCTCGCTCCCCTGGGCAACTCGTTGGCATAAGTGTTATCAGCTAACAGACTAGACAGAGACGACTCCGTGTGTTGACTGCTCATTTATTACAACTCAAGTGTAAGAGTAATAACCCCCCATCACCAGAGGGCGCTCCCGGTACAGGTCTGGACCGAACACTAACTTAACACCTCCCTCTTAGGTTACCCTCATTTTCCCCACACTCCTCTAAATACTATAGTAGTATCTTCCTTTATCACTCCTATCCCATAACCTCTGCCACTTTTCCTTACTCTTCTCCTTTACCAATGCTTTAATCTCTGGTCTACTACATGCCATAGGTAGGCTTACCTCTCCCCTCCTTGCCGCTTCCTTGGCATATCTGTCAGCCAGTTAATTACCTTCTATGCCAATGTGAGCTGGAATCCAGATCAGACTGATATTAACTCCTGCCTGTTTAATTCTGAACAACATCTGTAAGATTTCAATCACTATATCCGGTCTTGACTCTGATTGGCCTAGCTTTATACTGGTAATCGCACTACTGGAATCTGAAGCAACTCGAACTGCTTGATGCTAGTTAGCCTCCACATAGCCAAGGGCAAGCACAATTGCCACCAATTCTCCAGTAAATACAGACAAGCTGTCAGACACTCTATGAGACACCATAAACCCTGTTTCTGGTATAATGAAAGCAGCCCCCACCCTATTACCCATCCTAGAGGCATCGGTATACCCCTTCAAAAACCCTGGAAACTTATCTTCTGTCTATCTTGTAACTGAACTGCTATTCAGACTCCTTTGTTGCTTCCTTTCTAATACATTTGCATCAACTTGCACTTCCTCCATGATCCAGTATGGCACAGCTGAAAGTGGCACTGTGGGACTTACATTCACTTGCCCAATATGATAATCATCTATCAGCGAACCTATTACCCATCCAAAACTCCTACACTTCCTCCTCTCTCTTTCCTGGCATTGTTGCAGTACTGCTGTTGAGGAATGTTTATTCCCATAGCCCTTCAAGTTCACCCAATAAGTTAGAGCCAACTGTTCCCTTCTTATCCTCAGGGGCAATTCCCCCATTTCAATCTGCAAAGCTGCTACAGGGGTTGACTTTATTGCTCCACAGCACAGTCTAAAAGCTTGATACTGGATCACATCAAGTTTTTTAAGAAGAGTTTATGACGCAGACTGATAAACCAAGCAGCCATAATCCAGAACAGACCTTATCAAAGCAATATATCAAAGCTATATACAGTGCCTCTCGAAAGTATTCGGCCCCCTTGAACTTTGCAACCTTTTGCCACATTTCAGGCTTCAAACATAAAGATATAAAACTGTAATTTTTTGTGAAAAGAATCAACAACAAGTGGGACACAATCATGAAGTGGAACGAAATTTATTGGATATTTCAAACTTTTTTAACAAATAAAAAACTGAAAAATTGGGCGTGCAAAATTATTCAGCCCCTTTACTTTCAGTGCAGCAAACTCTCTCCAGAAGTTCAGTGAGGATCTCTGAATGATCCAATGTTGACCTAAATGACTAATGACGATAAATGGTGATGATAAATCCACCTGTGTGTAATCAAGTCTCCGTATAAATGCATCTGCACTGTGATAGTCTCAGAGGGAGTGCAGAGAGCGTCATGAAGAACAAGGAACACACCAGGCAGGTCCGAGATACTGTTGTGGAGAAGTTTAAAGCCGGATTTGGATAAGATTTCCCAAGCTTTAAACATCCCAAGGAGCACTGTGCAAGCGATAATATTGAAGTGGAAGGAGTATCAGACCACTACAAATCTACCAAGACCTGGCCATCCCTCTAAACTTTCAGCTCATACAAGGAGAAGACTGATCAGAGATGCAGCCAAGAGGCCCATGATCACTCTGGATGAACTGCAGAGATCTACAGCTGAGGTGGGAGACTCTGTCCATAGGACAACAATCAGTCGTATACTGCACAAATCTGGCCTGTATGGAAGAGTGGCAAGAAGAAAGCCATTTCTTAAAGATATCCATAAAAAGTGCCGTTTAAAGTTTGCCACAAGCCACCTGGGAGACACACCAAACATGTGGAAGAAGGTGCTCTGGTCAGACAATGCAAAACGTTATCCATCCATCCATCCATCCATCCATCTTCTTCCGCTTATCCGGGGCCGGGTCGCGGGGGCAGCAGTCTGAGCAGGGACTCCCAGACTTCCCTCACCCCGGACACTTCCTCCAGCTCCTCCTCCGAGGCGTTCCCAGGCCAGCCGAGAGACATAGTCCCTCCAGCGTGTCCTGGGTCTACCCCGGGGCCGCCTCCCGGTGGGACATGCCCAGAACACCTCCCGAGGGAGGCGTCCAGGAGGCATCCGGAACAGATGCCCGAGCCACCTCAGCTGGCTCCTCTCGACGTGGAGGAGCAGCGGCTCTACTCCGAGCTCCTCCCGTGTGACTGAGCTCCTCACCCTATCTCTAAGGGAGCGCCCAGCCATCCAGCGGAGGAAGCTCATTTCGACCGCTTGTATCCGCGATCTTGTCCTTTCTGTCATTACCCAAAGCTCATGACCATAGGTGAGGGTAGGAACGTAGATTGACCGGTAAATCGAGAGCTTCGTCTTTCGACTCAGCTCTCTCTTAACCACAACGGTCCGATACAGCGCCCGCATCACTGCAGAAGCTGCACCGATCCGCCTGTCAATCTCACGCTCCATCCTTCCCTCACTCGTGAACAAGACCCCGAGATACTTGAACTCCTCCACTTGAGGCAAGGACTCTCCACCCACCCGGAGAGGGCAAGCCACCTTTTTCCGGTCGAGAACCATGGCCTCGGATTTGGAGGTGCTGATCCTCATCCCAGCCTCTTCACACTCAGCTGCAAACCGTCCCAGTGCATGCTGCAGGTCCCGGTTTGAGGAAGCCATCAGGACGACATCGTCCGCAAACAGCAGAGATGAAATCCTGTGGTTCCCAAACCGGACGCCCTCCACGCCCTGACTGCGCCTAGAAATTCTGTCCATAAAAACTATGAACAGAACCGGTGATAAAGGGCAGCCCTGGCGGAGTCCAACATGCACTGGGAACAGGTCTGACTTACTGCCGGCAATGCGAACACAGCTCCTGCTCCAGTCATACAGGGACCGGACCCCATATTCCCGGAGCACTCCCCACAAGGCGCCCCGGGGCACACTGTCGAATGCCTTCTCCAGATCCACAAAGCACATGTGGACTGGTTGGGCAAACTCCCATGAACCCTCGAGCACCCGATGGAGAGTATAGAGCTGGTCCAGTGTTCCACGACCGGGACGAAAACCACACTGCTCCTCCTGAATCCGAGGTTCGACTATCGGTCGGATTCTCCTCTCCAGTACCCTGGAATAGACCTTACCAGGGAGGCTGAGGAGTGTGATCCCCCTATAGTTGGAACACACCCTCCGGTCCCCCTTCTTATACAGAGGGACCACCACCCCGGTCTGCCAGTCCAGAGGTACCGTCCCAGACTGCCACGCGATGTTGCAGAGACGTGTCAGCCAAGACAGTCCCACAACATCCAGAGACTTAAGATACTCAGGGCGGATCTCATCCACCCCCGGAGCCTTGCCACCAAGGAGCTTACCAACCACCTCAGTGACTTCAGCCAGGGTGATGGACGAGTCCGCCTCCAAGATCTCAGCCTCTGCTTCCTCCTCGGAAGACGTGACAGTTGGATTGAGGAGGTCCTCAAAGTATTCCTTCCACCGTCCAACCACATCCCCAGTCGAGGTCAACAGCCCTCCACCCGCACCGTAAACGGTGTTGGTGAAGCACTGCATCCCCCTCCTGAGGCGTCGGAAGGTTTGCCAGAATTTCTTTGAGGCCAACCGATAGTCCTCCTCCATGGCCTCCCCGAACTCCTCCCAATCCCGAGTTTTTGCCTCTGCAACCGCACGGGCTGCAGCACGCTTGGCCTGCCGGTACCTGTCAGCTGCTTCAGGAGTCCCACAAGCCAGCAAGGCCCGGTAGGACTCCTTCTTCAGCCTGACGGCATCCCTTACTTCCGGTGTCCACCACCGGGTTCGGGGATTGCCGCCGCGACAGGCACCAGAGACCTTGCGACCACAGCTACGAGCTGCCGCATCGACAATGGAGGTGGAGAACATGGTCCACTCGGACTCAATGTCTCCCGCCTCCCCCGGGATCTGGGAGAAGCTCTCCCGGAGGTGTGAGTTGAAGACCCTGCCGACAGAGGGCTCTGCCAGACGTTCCCAGCAGACCCTCACAATGCGCTTGGGCCTGCCAAGTCTGTCCGGTTTCCTCCCCCGCCAGCGGATCCAACTCACCACCAGGTGGTGATCGGTTGACAGCTCCGCCCCTCTCTTCACCCGAGTGTCCAAGACACGCGGCCAAAGGTCAGATGACACGACTACAAAGTCGATCATCGACCTCCGGCCTAGGGTGTCCTGGTGCCACGTGCACTGATGGACACCCTTGTGCTTGAACATGGTGTTCGTTATGGACAAGCTGTGACTAGCACAGAAGTCCAATAACTGAACACCACTCGAGTTTAGATCGGGGGGGCCGTTCCTCCCGATTACCCGTCTCCAGGTGTCACTGTCAGTGCCCACGTGGGCGTTGAAGTCCCCCAGTAGAACAACGGAGTCCCCGGGCGGTGCACTGTCCAGTACCCCTCCCAGAGACTCCAAGAAGGCCGGGTACTCTGCACCGTTGCTCGGCCCGTAGGCCGACACAACGGTGAGAGACTGTCCCCCACCCGAAGGCGGAGGGATGCGACCCTCTCGTTCACCGGGGAGAACTCCAACACGTGACGGCTGAGCTGTGGGGCTATGAGCAAGCCCACACCAGCCCGCCGCCTCTCCCCGCGGGCAACGCCAGAGAAATGGAGCGTCCAGCCCCTCTCGAGGAGACGGGTTCCAGAGCCCAGGCTGTGCGTGGAGGTGAGGCCGACTATATCTAGTCGGAAGCGCTCGACCTCCCGCACGAGCTCAGGCTCCTCCCCCCCCAGCGAGGTGACATTCCATGTCCCCAGAGCTAGTTTCTGTGCCCGGAGATCCGGTCGCCGAGGCCCCTGCCTTCGACTGCCACCCAGATCTCTTCGCACCGGCCCCTTATGGATCCTCCTGCAGGTGGTGGGCCCACGGGAGGGCGGCCCCACGTCGCTCCTTCAGGCTGTGCCCGACCGGGCC
Organism: Rhinogobius similis; assembly: GCA_019453435.1. Classification (NCBI taxonomy): domain Eukaryota; kingdom Metazoa; phylum Chordata; class Actinopteri; order Gobiiformes; family Gobiidae; genus Rhinogobius; species Rhinogobius similis. The sequence goes on from CM033626.1 coordinate 709,287, forward strand.
CCGTGGGGAAAGGCCCGGCCACCAGAGGCTCGCCGTCGAGCGCCCACCCCAGGCCTGGCTCCAGGGTGGGGCCCCGGTGACGCCAGTCCGGGCGACGTACTCGTCCTTGATTTTAAACTCGTCATAAGAGGCTTCTGAACAAAACGTTATGTTTGGGTAAAAGCAACACAGCTCATCACCCTCAACACACCATCCCCACTGTCAAACATGGTGGTGACAGCATCATGGTTTGGGCCTGCTTTTCTTCAGCAGGGACAGGGAAGATGGTTAAAATTGATGGGAAGATGGATGGAGCCACATACAGGACCATTCTGGAAGAAAACCTGATGGAGTCTGCAAAAGACCTGAGACTGGGACGGAGATTTGTCTTCCAACAAGACAATGATCCAAAACATAAAGCAAAATCAACAATGGAATGGTTCACAAATAAACATATCCAGGTGTTAGAATGGCCAAGTCAAAGTCCAGACCTGAATCCAATCGAGAATCTGTGGAAAGAACTGAAAACTGTTGTTCACAAATGCTCTCACTGAGCTCGAGCTGTTTTGCAAGGAGGAATGGGCAAAAATTTCAGTCTCTCGATGTGTAAAACTGATAGAGACATACCCCAAGCGACTTACAGCTGTAATCGCAGCAAAAGGTGGCGCTACAAAGTATTAACTTAAGGGGGCTGAATAATTTTGCACGCCCAATTTTTCAGTTTTTTATTTGTTAAAAAAGTTTGAAAAATCCAATAAATTTCGTTCCACTTCATGATTCTGTCCCACTTGTTGATTTTTCACAAAAAATTACAGTTTTATATCTTTATGTTTGAAGCCTGAAATGTGGCAAAAGGTCGCAAAGTTCAAGGGGGCCGAATACTTTCGCAAGGCACTGTATATCGACTTGAGGGCATCTGCTCCCCATTCTTTACCCCTTAAACACCGTAAAATATTAATACCTTTTTACATTTAGAAACTATGGTCTTCTTTATATGACACTATACACTATACCAAGGTATTTAAACGAATCTACCACTTCCAATTTTCCCCATACAACCTTAAATTGATCTCAACAGGTTTAACCCTCTTTGTAAAAACAGCTGCCTTAGAAAACCCCAACCTTCAATGCTAATCATAGCTTCTTGGATCTTCGAACGCTGGTATGTGTGACCGGGAAACTTAAATAGAGGAGCCACCGGAACGGGTGATGAGGTGTGGTCCTGCTCCCGAACTTCATTTAACCAACTAAATGCATATATAGAATAATGTTGTATACTAACATCTAGTGCTGGGCGATATAGATCAAAAATCACATCTTGATATATTTTGATTTATTGCGTTATATGATATATCTCGATATCTTACCAACAAAAAAAAAAAAACTACAACAAAACCTACAGCATATGTATCATGCCAAATGTCACAGGCAGTTTTTATTTAAGTGTATGCTAAAAACGGGCAGATTCCTATATTTGATGTATATAACTTGCACACAAATCATTAACCCAAATCGGTGTATAGGTTTGTGGTAGTCTGAAACTGCCAGGCTATATGTATGCAGTGTTGAATATAAAGTAAATCATTACTTAGTATTTTATATGATGTTTATGTCTTTATCTGTTTTGTGATTGTAATGATGCAAGCACTTTGGATTATTTTGTTTGTGAAAAGTTGCCTTGCCAATTGTTATCAGTAAAAGTTGTTTTTGATTTGAAAATGTTTATGTCAAATGTGGGGACACAGAGATGTTATAAAAATTGTACATACAGTCCCTAAGTTTAATTGCATAAAGGTAGGGATATTTCAATTTCAGTTCTCAAAACATTGGTATAATGATAATAAAAATGTTTCAACACAAAATAATAGTACTTTTTTAAATTTACCATGAGGTCTTATACGTGTTCTGATGAAGCTCAAGATCAACTTTGCTTTGTTAATGATCTTTTTTACCATAATTGTTCAAACTAATATTATGTTTAATATTAAATTTGGTATTGATTAGTAGTTGATTTTAGCTGGTTTGTGACAACAATATTTGGTTGTCCTCAGACCAGTGCAGCATTTGTTTTGTCCACAGACCAGTGCAGCATTTAATTGTGGATTGGTTTTGACCAAAGACCAGTGCAGCATTTAATTGTGCATTGGTTTTGACAGCAGACCAGTGCGGCATTTAATTGTGCATTGGTTTTGACAGCAGACCAGTGCGGCATTTAATTGTGCATTGGTTTTGACAGCAGACCAGTGCGGCATTTAATTGTGCATTGGTTGAGACCACAGACCAGTGTGGCATTTAATTGTGCATTTGTTTTGACCACAGACCAGTGCAGCATTTAATTGTGCATAGGTTTTGTCCACAAACCAGTGCAGCATTTAATTGTGCTTTTGTTTTGTCTACAGGTTGGTGTACTGGGTGGCCGCAGCATTCCAGAGTAGCATCCGGGCCTTTGGGTTTGGACTGTCCTTTCTTCCGTCCCTTGCTATGATGGCTATCAATCTGTACTTTCTAGTTACCATGGAGTTGAATGGCAGTGTTATGAGCCCATCTCAGACAAATCAGGCCCCACCTCAAGGACGGCAGCGCTTCTGGGGCTGATCGGTGGATCAGGACGTAAACCTGAACTCTGCCTATTAATTAACAACCTGCCATATAGAAAATTATTCTGAATATGGTGTTAACAATGAGACTTTACTTCATAATCGTTCAGTCGTTTTATATAAGGAGGTCATTGATATATTTATGCAGCAGCCACACCTGGTTTAGTTTAACAAAATTTCCTCTATACACTGTAAATTGTAATTTGCTGTTTTAAATTTGAAAAAAAAAAAGTTCCAAGGGCCAACTGTCTCAAAATTGTATATCAACACTACTACAAGATTGAACTTAAGTTCAATGTTCAATCAATTTACTACTACTACTTTCAGTTCAGTAGATTGGGATTCTTTCGTTAATACAACTGCTACAAATACAAAGACCTATACCACTATAACAACTGGGCACATTTTTTACTTGCAATATTCTGATAGAGAAGACTTTAAACTGTCACATTTTTTATTTCAGAATAATTGGACCTACATTGACATAAATAATTAGTGCTAAACATTCTAACTTTCCACGGACAGACAGCACTGAACATGTGGTGTTTCAGCCTTATTTTAACATAAGAAAAGAAAGGAGAGGAACTCATCTCCTGTGTCCCAGTTTAAGTGAATTCATTTTATAAAACTGTTATAGACTTCTTGAATAGTAAGTGTGTTGTACTAATAAATTGTTCAGTTCAATTCAATTTATTTTTGTAGTGCCCAGAACCACAACAACAATTGCCTCGATGGGCCACATGTAGAAAGCAGTTCAATTAAACAATATTCAATAGAATTTAGCAAGTGGATAAATGTCCCGGAGGATCCCCTGTTCTTGACCCTCCTTCTTGGCAAGGAAAACCTGCAAAAACCCTGTGGGAAAAAGTTCACTAGAAACCAGTGAAGGAGAAATCCTACTCCCACTGATGGACAGACACATCCACTTGAATATCATGTATTCACTTAAATCAGGCTGTTAAGGCATATAGGCTAATAAAAGCATAAATAATAAAATGTACTTTATTTTGTCAATTATATCCCTTTAGATCAACACATTAAAATAAATTCAATATACAATGTATAAAAAAATAAAGAAAATCAAAACAAAATTGTGAATTGAACCGATTATTGTAAATTATTTCAAAATCTCATTCTTGGGGACCCAATCTCATGTCTTGTCTTGTGAAAATTATCTCTCATATGGTTGAAACGTATATAATTTTCCATGAGAAGCATTAGCAACTAACAAACTATTTAGCCCCTAGAATGTGTTTTTATGGTCACAAACCGTGTTTCAGCGTCTAAATTGTAACGTGTATATTCTTACAACCTTTTGACATTAACTGCACAGAAACACATTCCAGAGGCTAAATAGTTGAGAATTAGTAGTTACAAGCCTAAATCTCAATGATAACTCAAGTAGTGTTCCAGTGGTGCAGAGATGTGCTTTGACGCTCACACAGTGAGTTGGCCTTAGTGAAGCAAGAACATGGAGAGTCAATTTGTGAGAAAACTATAAGAGATATCAGAACCATTTTCACTGACAAAGTAGAGCTAGGGAAGCTACACAACATACATTTGCAATCTCCAGTCTATCCCATAGCATTCCAGAGAAACAACTATGTTTGTACTTTTTATGCTCGCAAACGACGTTTGAGCGCCTAAAAAGCACATTTGTCACACGTGTATTATATTCTTACAACCTAGGCAGAAGCGAGAGGAAATACAGGAGGAGCTCGAGAAGCAGAAAGAGATAGTGCAACCTGGAGACAAAGTGTTCGTGAAGGTGTTTAGGAGAAAGTGGTATGATGAACGCCGTGAAGGACCATTTGAAGTTGTCAGCCAGATTATTTTGAAGAGAATAATCTTGTATTTAATAATGAAAAAGATATAGCTAATGAATTCAACTCCTATTTTATTAATGTGGGGGCTAATATTGCAAAATCAATTAAATTGTCTAACAAAAAACAGACCAGTTCAGAGAGCAGAATAATGCAATCTCTGTTTCTGGGGGAGGCTAGTGAGGGTGAAATCCTGTCTATTGTACAAAAATGCAAGAGTAAAACATCAATAGACAGTGATGGCCTCGATATGACAATAGTCAAGAAAACCATTGATTGCATTGTTAAACCTCTGACTTTCATCTGTAATTTGTCTTTGCAAACTGGTGTATTCCCAGAAAAAATGAAAGTTGCTAAAGTAATCCCCCTCTACAAAAATGGCGATAAACACACATTTAATAACTATAGACCAATATCACTGCTCTCACAGTTCTCCAAAGTGCTTGAGAAATTGTTTGCTGAAAAATTCAAGAAGTTTTTAGAGAAGCACAAGCTCATTTATGACAATCAATATGGATTTAGATCTCAAAGATCCACAAGCTTAGCAGTTATAGACCTGATGGAGAAAATTATCAATGCAACAGATAAGAAACAATACACAATAGGTGTGTTTATTGATTTAAGAAAAGCTTTTGATACTATAAATCATGAGTTATTATTATCTAAATTATACAATTATGGAATTAGAGGACAGGTACACAAATGGCTCACTAGCTACATCACCAGTAGAAAACAATTTGTTCATTTTAATGGACAAGATTCAGAATGTAAAAGGGTAAAATGTGGAGTTCCACAAGGATCCGTTCTCGGGCCATTATTTTTTTTTCTGTTTATTAATGACCTATGTGAATCCTCGAAAAGACTGCAATTTTTGTTATTCGCTGATGACACTAATATTTTTCTTTCTGGAAGTGACCTAAGAGAAGTCACAGAGAGCATAAATGAAGAAATAATGAAAGTGAGAGATTGGTTTAATGAAAACAAACTATTAATTACGAATTGTGAAAAAACTAAATATATAATTTTTGGGAATCGTAATAAGAATGAAAATGTGACAGTAACTATTGATGGTGTTAGCATAGACAGAGTCACTGAGGTAAATTTTTTGGGAATAATTCTGGATGAAAAACTAAGCTGGAAGGCTCATGTAAACTATATAAAAAAAAAGATGCAAAAATGTTGGTATATTTTATAAAGTAAAAGATGTGTTAGATTGTACTTCACTCCACATGTTACTGGATACTGGATCTTGTTTTATCTCATGGAGTTACCGTCAACATTAAGGATATCTGTGATACAGGACTTTCAGACCACAAGGCGATATTATCGTCTTTGCTGATCCCCAAACGTAGCTGCAAAATAAACCCCATCGAAGGTCAAAGGCGCGTTTTTACTTCAGCTACAGCTTCCCAGTTCATTGGTGCATTTAATACATCATCTCTGAATGAATCAGTCTCTCTACATATGGATATTGATGAGTTGGTTAACTTGTTCGATTCCACATGTCTGAACGTTCTTGATATTATAGCCCCGGCCAAGCGTAAATGTTCTAAGCAAAGAGATCCTTGGCTAAATGAGACAACTCGTTCCATTAGACGCGAGTGCCGCCGGGCTGAAAGAAAATGGAATAAGGATAAGCTTCATGTGTCCCTGGACATTTTCAAAGACTGCTTGAAAAAATACCAAAATGCTGTTAAAATGGCAAAGACACAGTATATGGCAAATCTTGTTGAGTGTAATTACCAGAAGCCTCAGGTTTTGTTTACTGTGTTAAATAAGATTGTTAATCCGCCCGAACACACTGGTGTCCTCCCATGTGTTGCACTCTGTGACAAATTTTGCACATACTTTATTGATAAAGTTTCATGCATCCGGGCACAAACCCCATGTGGGGCCCCAGATCCGAGTATTGCTCCTTCATGCACTACAGAGTTTGAAATGTTCGAGCCTGTCTTGCAGACTGAACTGTCCAAAATTGTCCGGGGTATAAAAACCTCAAACTGTCCGTTGGATAGTCTTCCGACTGGGGTTTTTAAGGATGTCTTCGACTCTATCGGACCTTTTATTGTAACTTTGATAAATAAGTCACTTACGACTGGATATGTGCCGTCTCTGTTTAAACAGGCTATAGTGCAACCGCTTTTAAAGAGACCAAATCTGGATTCATCTGTATTGTCCAACTACAGACCTGTATCAAAGCTTTCATTCTTGTCTAAAGTTTTGGAAAAAGTGGTGTACACCCAGTTACAGGCACATCTTGAATCAAATGACATTTTCGAAAAGTTCCAGTCTGGTTTTAAATCGTTGCATAGTACAGAGACTGCCTTGTTGAAAATTTTTAATGATCTTCTTTTGATTTCGGACTCAGGCACCTCCTCCATACTCGATCGATTTTTAGAAAATATAATGTGTCCTTCCATTGTTTTGCTGATGATGTACAGATATATTTGCCCCTAAATCCACAATCAGGCGCTGTCGAGACACTTTGTAAATGTTTGGACGAAGTTAGAAACTGGATGTCCATGAATTTTTTTAATTTAAATGACAAAAAGACCGAAATTTTAATATTTGGCGATTGTCATGATGATCTTAAATATAGTCTTGATGAGTTTTTATCTCCCTGTTCACCTGTTGTGAAAAGTCTTGGTGTATTTCTTGATAAGGATTTTAAGCTTGACAAGCAGATCAGTTCTGTGGTTAAGACGAGCTTTTTCCAGCTCAGACTTCTGAGCAAAGTCAAACCATATCTACCACCAAACCAAATGGAGAGAGTAATTCACGCATTAATATCATCACGCCTAGATTATTGTAATTCTTTATATCTTGGTTTGAAAAACTCATCTCTCCATAGACTGCAGCTTGTACAAAATGCGGCAGCACGTCTGCTCACTGGAAGAAGACGCAGGGACCATATTTCTCCAGTGTTGTCCTCACTTCACTGGCTCCCCGTTCCCTACCGCATTAAATTCAAGACCTTGCTTTATGTCTATAAGTCCTTAAACGGCTTGGCACCTTCGTATTTGAGTGATTTATTAATATTGCATGCCCCGGTTAGACCACTAAGGTCCGCTGATACGCTGCTCCTGGACTGTCCCATGTCCAGGCTGAAGTCCAGGGGCGACAGAGCCTTTTCAGTCGCCGGCCCCAGGCTGTGGAATGCTCTTCCATACAATATAAGAGCGGCCAGCTCGATTCTGAGCTTTAAATCGCTTTTAAAAACATACCTCTTTGCGCTGGCTTTTAATTCAAATTGACCTGAGCACTTTTATATATTGTATAAATGCTTGTGTTTTTTAAATGTTGTGTCCAGGAATCTTTGTGTTTTTAATATTGTGTTGTTTTATTGTTGTTGTCCAGCACTTTGGGATAATGTCTTATTATTGTATAAGGTGCTTTATAAATAAAGATGACCTTGACATGTTATATTGTACTCTTATTCTCCCATATCTTAGTTACGTAATGCAATGAAGTTTGGGGTAATACTTACCCAAGTACCACCAAACCTTTATTTCTGTTGCAAAAAAGAGCAATGCGAATAATCAATTAAAAGGGATACAGAGAACATACCAATACTTCATTTCTTAAATCTAATCAGCTTAAATTTAAAGATTTTGTGGAGAGCCAAACAAAAAACTTTACCAGAAGATGTGCAAAGTCTTTTTACGTTTGTTTCAGAGGACGAAGACCACAGAAAACAATATATTTCGTAGTGTTTTTACAAGAACAACATTGAAACAGCAGTGTGTTTCGGTTTATGGAGTCAAGCTTTGGAATGCGTTAAATTTTGACTTTAAATGTTGCACAAACATCTATAAATTTAAAAAGAATGTACAAGGAGAAAATAATGATGGACTATGTAAATAAGGAAAGTAATTAAGTTAATGAAATGTGAACTATTACAGAAAATGGCTAACATTCACACGGTCAATTGGTGACTTGGTTGGGGAGGGGTTAGAATGAGCATAATTCAAATTTTATTTTAATCGATTTGAGAAAGGTACAGGGTTTATAAGATGTATCTTCTTCCTGTTCCTTTTGTTCAGGCCAATGATGCATGTAATCATTTTGCTGTCTTTGTTTTTTATCACTTGGTTTGATTTCTGAATTTGTGCTAATGAAAGTAAATGGCATGAACAATTAAAAAAAAAAAAATTGTGTGTAGCACAGGAACCGCAGTCCAGGTTAAAGGGTCTCCATTGTGGTATCATTTGTCACACTGTGTGAAGGTGCCGAGAGTAGGGACACAGCACACCGGATGTCAAAATGAAGAGGACTCCAGTGAACCTGCAGAGGCAACTGTGCCAGAGAGACCTCTGGATAAGGAACCAGGAGAAGAGTTTGACACTGTCAAAGACATGTATGATGATTCTATGCACGCTTCTGCCGGAAATTACTTTTCAGATAATGGACAAGAACGGAGATTCAGAGATGTTGATTTACAATATCTCCCAGCAACAACAGAATTGGACTATAGAGACTGTAGACTGGAGAGAAGAAAACCAGAACGGTACAGCCATTTGTGAAAGTGGTAAAGTGACCATGCTTCTCATTGAGGGGAGTGTCTTGGTTTTTAATGTATTTATTTTACTCATCAAATGGTTGTTTTTCTGTCATGTATATAAAATTATGTTAGACGATGTTTGTTACACTGAAGTCTGCAAGATACTGGTCAGTGTTTTTGTTCCCAGGACGCTGCCGGAGTATTGTAAAAGGGACAATGAACAGGGACAATAACTCAAACTCAGATAACAATTGATTGGGGCCGCAAGAGAATTTTTTCCTATTCAACAAAGTAATAACAGAAACAGGTTTAAGGTTGGTAGGTTTTCGCTCCCGCACTCGCTGGTCATTATTTGTTCGAGTTTATAGACTCGAAAAGGGGGGAATATCTGAAGTTTCTACTGTGAGTGACAATTGCAGAGATGAGTGTTCATTTAATCACCACTAGACTGTGGGGCCAAAAGGAAGAAGGGGTAATCATAATCATAGTGATTAGGTCGTGTGACCAAAAACAAAGAAAGGGTCAATCAAGAAGCAATCGGGAGTGGTTTTCATTATATGAAAAGGAGGTTTGTCTCTTTTGAAGAAGCATTCATCCTACCATATATAAAGCTATGTTACACTAGAGTCTGAGAGATTCTGGATTTGCCCACAGTGGGACTCCCAGGCAACACCGGCTGCCTGTATGTGAAGCTGCTCTCTGTAATAAACTTCATTTAATATACAGAAGCTAGTGTCAACGAGTCTTCTTCTGCTGATTGACACACCGACCAACATCTTCAGAAACCACCATGTTTATACTTTTTATGCTCGCAAACGACTTTTTAGCGCCTGAGAAGCACATTTGTAACACGTCTCTATTCTTACAACCTTTTGACATTAACTGCACAGAAACACATTCCAGGGGCTAAATAGTTGAGAATTAGTAGTTACAAGCCTAAATCTCAATGATAACTCAAGTAGTGTTCCAGTGGTGCAGAGATGTGCTTTGACGCTCACACAGTGAGTTGGCCTTAGTGAAGCAAGAACGTGGAAACTCAATTTGTGAGAAAACCATAAGAGATATCTGAACCATTTCGTCTGACAAAGTAGAGCTTGGGAAGCTACACAGCATACATTTGAAATCTCCTGTCTATCCCATAGCATTCCAGAGAAACATGTTTATACTTTTTATGCTCGCAAACGACTTTTTAGCGCCTGAGTTACGACGTGTTACAAATGTGCTTCTCAGGCGCTAAAAAGTCGTTTGCGAGCATAAAAAGGGTAAACATGGGTGTTTCTCTGGAATGCTATGGGATAGACAGGAGATTTCAAATGTATGTTGTGTAGCTTCCCAAGCTCTACTTTGTCAGGCAAAATGGTTCAGATATATCTTATGGTTTTCTCACAAATTGAGTTTCCACGTTCTTGCTTCACTAAGGCCAACTCACTGTGTGAGCATCAAAGCACATCTCTGCACCACTGGAACACTACTTGAGTTATCATTGAGATTTAGGCTTGTAACTACTAATTCTCAACTATTTAGCCCCTGGAATGTGTTTCTGTGCAGCTAACCCTGACCCTAACCCTAACCCTAACCCTAACCCTAACCCTAACCCTAACCCTAACCCTAACCCTAACCCTAACCCTAACCCTAAAACCAACTCACTGTGTGAGCGTCAAAGCACATCTCTGCACCACTGGAACACTACTTGAGTTATCATTGTGATTTAGGCTTGTAACTACTAATTCTCAACTGTTTAGCCCCTAGAATGTGTTTTGTGCGGTTATTGTCAAAAGGTTGTAAGAATAGAGACGTGTCACAAATGTGCTTCTCAGGCGCTAAAAACTCGTTTGCGAGCACAAAAAGGGTAAACATGGGCGTTTCTCTGGAATGCTACGGGATAGACAGGAGATTTCAAATGTATGTTGTGTAGCTTCCCAAGCTGTACTTTGTCAGACAAAATGGTTCAGATATCTCGTATGGTTTTCTCACAAACTGAGTTTCCACGTTCTTGCTTCACTAAGGCCAACTCACTGGGTGAGCGTCAAAGCACATCTCTGCACCACTGGAACACTACTTGAGTTATCATTGAGATTTAGGCTTGTAACTACTAATTCTCAACTATTTAGCCCCTAGAATGTGTTTCTGTGCAGTTAATGTCAAAAGGTTGTAAGAATAGAGACGTGTCACAAATGTGCTTCTCAGGCGCTAAAAAGTCGTTTGCGAGCATAAAAAGGGTAAACATGGGTGTTTCTCTGGAATGCTACGGGATAGACAGGAGATTTCAAATGTATGTTGTGTAGCTTCTCAAGCTGTACTTTGTCAGACCAAATGGTTCAGATATCTCTTATGGTTTTCTCACAAACTGAGTTTCCACGTTCTTGCTTCACTAAGGCCAACTCACTGTGTGAGCGTCAAAGCACATCTCTGCACCACTGGAACACTACTTGAGTTATCATTGAGATTTAGGCTTGTAACTACTAATTCTCAACTATTTAGCCCCTCGAATGTGTTTCTGTGCAGCTAACCCTGACCCTAACCCTAACCCTAACCCTAACCCTAACCCTAACCCTAACCCTAACCCTAAGGCCAACTCACTGTGTGAGCGTCAAAGCACATCTCTGCACCACTGGAACACTGCTTGAGTTATCATTGAGATTTAGGCTTGTAACTACTAATTCTCAACTATTTAGCCCTTGGAATGTGTTTCTGTGCAGCTAACCCTAACCCTAACCCTAACCCTAACCCTAAGGCCAACTCACTGTGTGAGCGTCAAAGCACATCTCTGCACCACTGGAACACTACTTGAGTTATCATTGAGATTTAGGCTTGTAACTACTAATTCTCAACTATTTAGCCCCTGGAATGTGTTTCTGTGCAGTTAATGTCAAAAGGTTGTAAGAATAGAGACGTGTCACAAATGTGCTTCTCAGGCGCTAAAAAGTCGTTTGCGAGCATAAAAAGGGTAAACATGGGTGTTTCTCTTGAATGCTACGGGATAGACAGGAGACTTCAAATGTATGTTGTGTACCTTCCCAAGCTCTACTTTGTCAGACAAAATGGTTCAGATATCTCATATGGTTTTCTCACAAATTGAGTTTCCACGTTCTTGCTTCACTAAGGCCAACTCACTGTGTGAACGTCAAAACACATCTCTGCACCACTTGAACACTACTTAAGTTACCATTGAGATTTAGGCTTGTAACTACTAATTCTCAACTATTTAGCCCCTGGAATGTGTTTCTGTGCAGCTAACCCTGACCCTAACCCTAACCCTAACCCTAACCCTAAGGCCAACTCACTGTGTGAGCGTCAAAGCACATCTCTGCACCACTGGAACACTACTTGAGTTATCATTGAGATTTAGGCTTGTAACTACTAATTCTCAACTATTTAGCCCCTGTTATGTGTTTCTGTGCAGCTAACCCTGACCCTAACCCTAACCCTAACCCTAACCCTAACCCTAAGGTCAACTCACTGTGTGAGCGTCAAAGCACATCTCTGCACCACTGGAACACTACTTGAGTTATCATATAGATTTAGGCTTGTTACTACTAATTCTCAGCTATTTAGCCCCTGGAATGTGTTTCTGTGCAGTTAATGTCAAAAGGTTGTAAGAATAGAGACGTGTCACAAATGTGCTTCTCAGGCGCTAAAAACTCGTTTGCGAGCATAAAAAGGGTAAACGTGGGTGTTTCTCTGGAATGCTATGGGATAGACAGGAGATTTCAAATGTATGTTGTGTAGCATCCCAAGCTCTACTTTGTCAGACAAAATGGTTCAGGTATCTCTTATGGTTTTCTCGAAATTTGAGTTTCCACGTTCTTGCTTCACTAAGGCCAGCTCAATGTGTGAGCGTGAAAGCACATCTCTGCACCACTGGAACACTACTTGAGTTATCATTGAGATTTAGGCTTGTAACTACTAATTCTCAACTATTTAGCCCCTGGAATGTGTTTCTGTACAGTTAATGTCAAAAGGTTGTAAGAATAGAGACGTGTCACAAAGGTGCTTCTCAGGCGCTAAAAAGTCGTTTGCGAGAATAAAAAGGGTAAGCATGGGTGTTTCTCTGGAATGCTATGGGATAGACAGGAGATTTCCAATGTATGTTGTGTAGCTTCCCAAGCTCTACTTTGTCAGACAAAATGGTTCAGATATCTCTTATGGTTTTCTCACAAATTGAGTTTCCACATTCTTGCTTCACTAAGGCCAACTCACTGTGTGAGCGTCAAAGCACATCTCTGCACCACTGGAACACTACTTGAGTTATCATTGAGATTTAGGATTGTAACTACTAATTCTCAACTATTTAGCCCCTGGAATGTGTTTCTGTGCAGCTAACCCTGACCCTAACCCTAACCCTAACCCTAACCCTAACCCTAAGGCCAACTCACTCTGTGAGCGTCAAAGCACATCTCTGCACCACTGGAACACTACTTGAGTTATCATTGAGATTTAGGCTTGTAACTACTAATTCTCAACTATTTAGCCCTTGGAATGTTTTTCTGTGCAGCTAACCCTAACCCTAACCCTAACCCTAACCCTAACCCTAAGGCCAACTCACTGTGTGAGGGTCAAAGCACATCTCTGCACCACTGGAACACTACTTGAGTTATCATTGAGATTTAGGCTTGTAACTACTAATTCTCAACTTTTTAGCCCCTAGAATGTGTTTCTGTGCAGTTATTGTCAAAAGGTTGTAAGAATAGAGACGTGTCACAAATGTGCTTCTCAGGCGCTAAAAACTCGTTTGCGAGCATAAAAAGGGTAAACATGGGTGTTTCTCTGGAATGCTACGGGATAGACAGGAGATTTCAAATTTATGTTGTGTAGCTTCCCAAGCTGTACTTTGTCAGACAAAATGGTTCAGATATCTCGTATGGTTTTCTCACAAACTGAGTTTCCACGTTCTTGCTTCACTAAGGCCAACTCACTGTGTGAGCGTCAAAGCACATCTCTGCACCACTGGAACACTACTTGAGTTATCATTGAGATTTAGGCTTGTAACTACTAATTCTCAACTATTTAGCCCCTGGAATGTGTTTCTGTGCAGCTAACCCTGACCCTAACCCTAACCCTAACCCTAACCCTAAGGCCAACTCACTGTGTGAGCGTCAAAGCACATCTCTGCACCACTGGAACACTACTTGAGTTATCATTGAGATTTAGGCTTGTAACTACTAATTCTCAACTATTTAGCCCCTGTTATGTGTTTCTGTGCAGCTAACCCTGACCCTAACCCTAACCCTAACCCTAACCCTAACCCTAAGGTCAACTCACTGTGTGAGCGTCAAAGCACATCTCTGCACCACAGGAACACTACTTGAGTTATCATATAGATTTAGGCTTGTTACTACTAATTCTCAGCTATTTAGCCCCTGGAATGTGTTTCTGTGCAGTTAATGTCAAAAGGTTGTAAGAATAGAGACGTGTCACAAATGTGCTTCTCAGGCGCTAAAAACTCGTTTGCGAGCATAAAAAGGGTAAACATGGGTGTTTCTCTGGAATGCTATGGGATAGACAGGAGATTTCAAATGTATGTTGTGTAGCATCCCAAGCTCTACTTTGTCAGACAAAATGGTTCAGGTATCTCTTATGGTTTTCTCGAAATTTGAGTTTCCACGTTCTTGCTTCACTAAGGCCAGCTCAATGTGTGAGCGTGAAAGCACATCTCTGCACCACTGGAACACTACTTGAGTTATCATTGAGATTTAGGCTTGTAACTACTAATTCTCAACTATTTAGCCCCTGGAATGTGTTTCTGTACAGTTAATGTCAAAAGGTTGTAAGAATAGAGACGTGTCACAAAGGTGCTTCTCAGGCGCTAAAAAGTCGTTTGCGAGAATAAAAAGGGTAAGCATGGGTGTTTCTCTGGAATGCTATGGGATAGACAGGAGATTTCCAATATATGTTGTGTAGCTTCCCAAGCTCTACTTTGTCAGACAAAATGGTTCAGATATCTCTTATGGTTTTCTCACAAATTGAGTTTCCACGTTCTTGCTTCACTAAGGCCAACTCACTGTGTGAGCGTCAAAGCACATCTCTGCACCACTGGAACACTACTTGAGTTATCATTGAGATTTAGGATTGTAACTACTAATTCTCAACTATTTAGCCCCTGGAATGTGTTTCTGTGCAGCTAACCTGACCCTAACCCTAACCCTAACCTAACCCTAACCTAACCCTAACCCTAAGGCCAACTCACTCTGTGAGCGTCAAAGCACATCTCTGCACCACTGGAACACTACTTGAGTTATCATTGAGATTTAGGCTTGTAACTACTAATTCTCAACTATTTAGCCCTTGGAATGTTTTTCTGTGCAGCTAACCCTAACCCTAACCCTAACCCTAACCCTAACCCTAACCCTAAGGCCAACTCACTGTGTGAGGGTCAAAGCACATCTCTGCACCACTGGAACACTACTTGAGTTATCATTGAGATTTAGGCTTGTAACTACTAATTCTCAACTTTTTAGCCCCTAGAATGTGTTTCTGTGCAGTTATTGTCAAAAGGTTGTAAGAATAGAGACGTGTCACAAATGTGCTTCTCAGGCGCTAAAAACTCGCTTATGAGCATAAAAAGGGTAAACATGGGTGTTTCTCTGGAATGCTACGGGATAGACAGGAGATTTCAAATTTATGTTGTGTAGCTCCCCAAGCTGTACTTTGTCAGACAAAATGGTTCAGATATCTCGTATGGTTTTCTCACAAACTGTGTTTCCACGTTCTTGCTTCACTAAGGCCAACTCACTGTGTGAGCGTCAAAGCACATCTCTGCACCACTGGAACACTACTTGAGTTATCATTGAGATTTAGGCTTGTAACTACTAATTCTCAACTTTTTAGCCCCTAGAATGTGTTTCTGTGCAGTTAATGTCAAAAGGTTGTAAGAATAGAGACGTGTCACAAATGTGCTTCTCAGGCGCTAAAAACTCGTTTGCGAGCATAAAAAGGGTAAACATAGGTGTTTCTCTGGAATGCTACGGGATAGACAGGAGATTTCAAATGTATGTTGTGTAGCTTCCCAAGCTGTACTTTGTCAGACAAAATGGTTCAGATATCTCGTATGGTTTTCTCACAAACTGAGTTTCCACGTTCTTGCTTCACTAAGGCCAACTCACTGTGTGAGCGTCAAAGCACATCTCTGCACCACTGGAACACTACTTGAGTTATCATTGAGATTTAGGCTTGTAACTACTAATTCTCAACTATTTAGCCCCTGGAATGTGTTTCTGTGCAGCTAACCCTGACCCTAACCCTAACCCTAACCCTAACCCTAACCCTAACCCTAAGGCCAACTCACTGTGTGAGCGTCAAAGCACATCTCTGCACCACTGGAACACTACTTGAGTTATCATTGAGATTTAGGCTTGTAACTACTAATTCTCAACTATTTAGCCCCTGGAATGTGTTTCTAAACAGTTAATGTCAAAAGGTTGTAAGAATCGAGACGTGTCACAAATGTGCTTCTCAGGCGCTAAAAAGTCGTTTGCGAGCATAAAAAGGGTAAACATGGGTGTTTCTCTGGAATGCTACGGGATAGACAGGAGATATCAAATGTATGTTGTGTAGCTTTCCAAGCTGTACTTTGTCAGACAAAATGGTTCAGATATCTCTTATGGTTTTCTCACTAACTGAGTTTCCACGTTCTTGCTTCACTAAGGCCAACTCACTGTGTGAGCGTCAAAGCACATCTCTGCACCACTGGAACACTACTTGAGTTATCATTGAGATTTAGCCTTGTAACTACTAATTCTCAACTATTTAGCCCCTGGAATGTGTTTCTGTGCAGTTAATGTCAAAAGGTTGTAAGAATAGAGACTTGTAACAAATGTGCTTCTCAGGCGCTAAAAACTCGTTTGCGAGCATAAAAAGGGTAAGCATGGGTGTTTCTCTGGAATGCTATGGGATAGACAGGAGATTTCAAATGTATGTTGTGTAGCATCCCAAGCTCTACTTTGTCAGACAAAATGGTTCAGGTATCTCTTATGGTTTTCTCACAAATTGAGTTTCACCGTTCTTGCTTCACTAAGGCCAACTCACTGTGTGAGCGTCAAAGCACATCTCTGCACCACTGGAACACTACTTGAGTTATCATTGAGATTTAGGCTTGTAACTACTAATTCTCAACTATTTAGCCCCTGGAATGTGTTTCTGTGCAGCTAACCCTGACCCTAACCCTAACCCTAACCCTAACCCTAACCCTAACCCTAACCCTAACCCTAACCCTAAGGCCAACTCACTCTGTGAGCGTCAAAGCACATCTCTGCACCACTGGAACACTACTTGAATTATCATTGAGATTTAGGCTTGTAACTACTAATTCTCAACTATTTAGCCCCTGTTATGTGTTTCTGTGCAGCTAACCCTAACCCTAACCCTAACCCTAACCCTAACCCTAACCCTAACGTCAACTCACTGTGTGAGCGTCAAAGCACATCTCTGCACCACTGGAAAACTACTTGAGTTATCATTGAGATTTAGGCTTGTAACTACTAATTCTCAACTATTTAGCCCCTGGAATGTGTTTCTGTGCAGCTAACCCTGGCCCTAACCCTAACCCTAACCATAACCCTAACCCTAACCCTAAAACCAACTCACTGTGTGAGCGTCAAAGCACATCTCTGCACCACTGGAACACTACTTGAGTTATCATTGTGATTTAGGCTTTTAACTACTAATTCTCAACTATTTAGCGCTTGGAATGTGTTTCTGTGCAGTTAATGTCAAAAGGTTGTAAGAATAGAGACGTGTCACAAATGTGCTTCTCAGGCGCTAAAAACTCGTTTGCGAGCACAAAAAGGGTAAACATGGGTGTTTCTCTGGAATGCTATGGGATAGACAGGAGATTTCAAATGTATGTTGTGTAGCTTCCCAAGCTCTACTTTGTCAGGCAAAATGGTTCAGATATCTCTTATGGTTTTCTCACAAATTGAGTTTCCACGTTCTTGCTTCACTAAGGCCAACTCACTGTGTCAGCGTCAAAGCACATCTCTGCACCACTGGAACACTACTTGAGTTATCATTGAGATTTAGGCTTGTAACTACTAATTCTCAACTATTTAGCCCCTGGAATGTGTTTCTAAACAGTTAATGTCAAAAGGTTGTAAGAATCGAGACGTGTCACAAATGTGCTTCTCAGACGCTAAAAAGTCGTTTGCGAGCATAAAAAGGGTAAACATGGGTGTTTCTCTGGAATGCTACGGGATAGACAGGAGATATCAAATGTATGTTGTGTAGCTTCCCAAGCTGTACTTTGTCAGACAAAATGGTTCAGATATCTCTTATGGTTTTCTCACTAACTGAGTTTCCACGTTCTTGCTTCACTAAGGCCAACTCACTGTGTGAGCGTCAAAGCACATCTCTGCACCACTGGAACACTACTTGAGTTATCATTGAGATTTAGGCTTGTAACTACTAATTCTCAACTATTTCGCCCCTGGAATGAGTTTCTGTGCAGTTAATGTTAAAAGGTTGTAAGAATAGAGACGTGTCACAAATGTGCTTCTCAGGCGCTAAAAAGTCGTTTGCGAGCATAAAAAGGGTAAGCATGGGTGTTTCTCTGGAATGCTATGGGATAGACTGGAGATTTCAAATGTATGTTGTGTAGCTTCCCAAGCTCTACTTTGTCAGACAAAAATGTACAGATTTCTATATTGGTTTTCTCACAAATTGAGTTTCACCGTTCTTTGCTTCACTAAGGCCAACTCACTGTGTGAGCGTCAAAGCACATCTCTGCACCACTGGAACACTACTTGAGTTATCATTGAGATTTAGGCTTGTAACTACTAATTCTCAACTATTTAGCCCCTGGAATGTGTTTCTGTGCAGTTAATGTCAAAAGGTTGTAAGAATAGAGACGTGTCACAAATGTGCTTCTCAGGCGCTAATAATTCGTTTGCGAGCATAAAAAGGGTAAACATGGGTGTTTCTCTTGAATGCTACGGGATAGACAGGAGACTTCAAATGTATGTTGTGTACCTTCCCAAGCTCTACTTTGTCAGACAAAATGGTTCAGATATCTCATATGGTTTTC